>WAAE01005372.1:0-133794 GCA_013400495.1 Nicator chloris | reverse complement strand
AAATTTCTTATTTACCTGAGCAAACTGCTTCCATGCACTTGATGATGTCAGTTTACCAGCTCCAGGTCTGTGCATAGCAGCCAGGGTGTAGATTTCTGTGGTGTTTTTTTGCTTGGACCTTAAAAGCGCTAAAGTGGTCTTTGTACTTAGCCCAGATGGGTTTGGGTTACATGAACTTATACACCACGAAGCATAAACAGAAGCTTTGAGGGTTGGTTGCTGAGCGTAATTGGGTTTTGTGTAGTTTAAGAAACACCAGCTCACAGTAGTCGTAGTACGCAGACTTGGGAACTGAAGGATCTGTTGAAAATCTGCTACGTCTGTCAGGAGAATGGTTGAGGCTGTGACTTTCCCAACAGTATTAGATGACACCTGGACTAACATCCCAAGAGGTAATTTTTGATGCTTCAGTTGGTCTTCTGCCTGAATTTCTCCTGGTGGCAATGAAGACCTCTGTGGACTCATGCTCATATCTGAGGCTGTTTCGTCCACATCCAACTCTTCTGGTGAGTCTCTTCCTTCAGATGGGCCACTGGACTTCTGTCCCGGTGATGTGGAATCAAAACTGGAAAGTTTCTCTCTGCTCAGTGGGAATGCATCAGCTCCTGCCATGCTGACAGGCGGGAAATCTTGAGATGTTGAGGATGACAGTGATGAAGAGGATGACATGGATGGCAGACTTTCTTTTGGCTCAGTAGCACAGCTCTGCCTTACTAGTTGAGGCTTCTGCATTCTTGGAAAATCTTTCTTTATATCTGAGTTAGTCAACTCAACTGCACTTAGTTCCTCAACTATCTGCCCATACATTTTTTCTTCTTTGACTCGTTTCTGCTGCTTGGTCTCCATGAAGAGCTCCAAGCTGCTGGCAGGGGAAAGCATTCGTTTGCCTCCTCCCAAGGTAGAAGCCATGTCAGAAGTGGAAGGCAAACACAAAGGAATTGGTGGCTCCAGTCCAAGTGGAAGTGTCTGCGGCACTTTCCACAAAGGATATTTTTCTAGTCCTCCATGATGACCCAACATCTGAGCTATGTTAAATCCAATTCCTTGCATGGTTGCATTAGTTGCCAATGTTCTTTGAGAAACTGTCTCATCAACTTTACAAATGACAATTGCAGGACTGTTGCTCTGTCCAAGGATCTGGGAAATGCTTGTGTACATGACACTACCATAAGATGGCACGTGGGTTTGAATCCTGACAGGAACAACTGTTCCTGGCAAAGGCTGTACAGATCCATCACTTGGGGAGTCGAAATCTGTCTGAAGATGCTGCTCAGAGGAGGTATCTGTTGGTTTCATGCTATGATCTGACTGGTACTTAGCAAGAGTAGTTTTTGAATACGGCCCAGATGTTCCTGAGTAATGCTGGTATGCTTGCTCTTTAGCGTGCACATAATCAGCTGCTTTCTTTCCAATAAGCTCAGGTGCATGTTCCAGGTGATAACTTGGAGGTACGTCTATTGTGAAAGCCTGCTTGACGTAAGATTTCTGCAGCTGTTGTACAAATTGATGCTGGAAGTGCAGAGGTTCTGTGCAGGACTGCCACAAGATAGGCTGCTGAGATGGTGGTAAGTGAACCATGCAGACAGCTGGATAGGGGAACTGGAACAAGGTGCTGTGAATAGGGGGAAATGGGACTTTTTCCTGATGTGCAAATAGCTGCTGCTGCTCTGATGGATGTTTGTTAGGAATATAAGGTGCTTGTTGGATTAAGGGAGTCCTTAACATTTCCTGGCTGTCTGCAACAAGAGCCTGTTGCTGGGCAAGGTGGGATGAGCTATTACTAAGCTGAGCACAAGAGCCAATAGCCTGTTTTCCAGAGTCATCCACCTGAATGGGCTGAAGTACAGAGGAGGGGGAGTGATGCCAGACAAGCTGGGAAGAGCGAAGACCAACCTGTGAATGTTCCATTTGCTCCTGTTTTATACTTTGTTCTGTGCTCTGATCAGTCTGAGAAATCTCTGGAAAACCACTGAAGGAAGCTTGGCGAACCAAGAAGCATTTCTTCCTTTCTCGGGATGGAGACAATGCCACAGTAGGTGTTCCAGCTGAAGAGGCATGAGACAGGTTCCCATAATCAAAGGATTTACTTCGGATCTCTGGGATTTCAGCAGCATGAGGACAGGGCATCTGTTCAGATGAGCAGCGTCTCATTTCCCTCTGATGGTGATGCCCAGGGACGGAAAGTGAGTAAGCACCTGCTGGAACTGTTAAAAACTCAGACTGCTTTCCAAATTCATCTTGTTTGGGAGGTGTGATGAACTTCATATTCTCTTCTCTTTCGAAGGACATTGAAAAACTTGAACTGTGGGACAAATTACTTTCTTGGCTAGGGCTGCGAGAGAGACTTGTACCTGTAGACTCAAAGCTGGATTCCCCAGAGGAGTGCTCCATGTCTGCCAGTCTTAAACGCTTCTTTTTGGGTGGTAGCTTTTCAGCTGGAAGTTGAGAAAGGGTTTCACTTCTCTGGGGCCACTGGAATTCTTCAGTGGGTCTCTCCTGCTCTTTACTCTGCACTTCTTTATCTTTTTCGGGCTTATCTGGCTCCTCTGTGACACGAATTTCAGGTACCTGTATGTTGTGCTGGCGAACCAACCTGGGCTGCATATGACATGGCTGAGGCTGCTGGGATGGGGATGGCTTACAGGTGTCAACATTTTCCATTTGTGGAGCTCGGTCTGGGCTCATCGGGGACTCGCAAATCTCACTCTCGCACGTTTCAGATGGTGAATACATCTTTTCCTGCTGGCATGCAATATGTTCTGTAGATTCAGACCTTTCAAATGAGTTTGGCCTACTCAATGAATTTGTGTGCTGAATGACAGAGATGACATTTCCAGGGGGCTTTCTAACCAGTGATTCTGCAGTCTTTTCTTGCTCTGCAGTAAGGGATGAGTCTTCCAAAGAAGCTGCAGGACTTCCAGACTGCAAGTAAGGCCTGCACATTTCAAAACGGTCTGCATGGCAATGGGGAGCATTTTCCAGGCTTTGAAGGGCAAATCCACTTCTTGGCACTTCCTGAATTTGGGATTTGGGATCGAAGTCCAAAGGTTGAATTCCCCCAGGGGTGCCAGTTGTACTGCTGCAAATCATAGGACTGTCTTCTTCATCTCCAACACTCTCCTCTTTCCTGCGCTTTCTGTTTTCAAAAGTTGTTCCAAGCATGGACGGCACTGACTGAGATTGTCCAAGTGCATCAATAAAAAACTCACCCCCTTTGTTCATCCCACCTAAGGATGGTGAGTCCCTGTAGTTCTGCTTCTGAGCTTCAAATTCTTCCCACTTTCTGTAGTGCTTTCCACTGGCATCATAGTCATAAAAGGTCTTGTCTCCTTTCTTTTCTTTTAAGGATGGTCCTTTGTCACCTGCTGTATGTCTGCTGGAAGCAATAATGATATTTTTCCCTGGTCTTCCATGATAGTCTGAATCCAAGTGTCCCTCCTGCACAGATGGCAGTTCAAAGGCAGCCTGCCTTCTCAACATTCTTTGGTGGGATATTCCCACTGTCCCAGGGTAAAATACATCATCAGAGCCAGTCATCTTCTCATCAAATGAATGGCTTCCTCTCAGAGACGGGGGAATACTTAGGCTGTTTGCAGAAGAGGTTGGCATGGAGTTACTTCTAATAAGAGGAGAGGAATCTACTGGGGGCTCTAAAAGGACAGGCACATCACCCTGCTGACTGACTTGGTACAAGTTGGATTCACTTTTGATGGATGACGTGGTCTGGGATTGTCTACATTCTGTATTGCTGCCTGGATAAACTTGTGTAGACTTAATAGTGCTCAAATTACTGGAGTCAATGAGCTCCTCTTTATTTGGAGTCAGGTGAGAAATATGTTCCTCAAGCATCTTGATATCTAATCTGTTATTTAAAAGAGGTGATGGGTCTGTTTTACCCTTTCTACCCATTAAACTGTGTTCCTGATTTGTTGTGGCTACAGTTAGTGCTGTTCTTTGATTAATCCTGTAGAACTTCCCAAAAATTATTTCTTCGTAAGACTTTGCATTAGTATTTGGTGGGCTAATTTGCTGCTCAGCGCTTTCTGAGCGGGAAAAATAGCCAGAGTCAGTGCTTCCCTTACTGTGTGGGCTCAGGAGGTTTAATGACTGCTCAGAATCTTGTCCTTTTTTCTCTGACAGTCTTAGTGCAAGTCGCTGTTTAACTGTATGAGAGTCATCAGACTTGGTACTTAAGGATGGGGTTTGCAACATATCAGAGCCAATATATGGTGAACTCTCACTGGGTAACTGAATCCCACTTTTAGGGATAATCAAAATGGGGACTTTCATCGGCCCCATCAAGGACTCTTCCATGGAAGAGTGAAAACCACTCCTGCTAGCAATGTCCAGTGGGAGCTGCGAGACGGGGCTCAGTTTGTCAGACCCCTCCACTAGGAGTGAGGTCTCCTCGTCGGTGTCTGTGCTCTGCTCTCCATCTGAATGTATTTCAGCTTCCACATCGATGTAACTGGCATCGAGGTCCAGTTTAGAGACTGCTGACTCTGTGAAAGGTACCAACCCTGCCTTAATTGCATGGGCATGTGACTTCCTGTGTTTGTAAAGGTTGCTTTTTGTCTTGAAGGAGAAACCACAAGGGACACAAGGGTATGGTCGCTCACCAGTATGAGACCTAATATGCTTTTTAAGTACACTAGGTTTGGCACAGGCCCGATTACAGTAAGGACAAATGTACTTGCCAGGCTTTTTGGGTTTGTGCTCTTTTTTGTGAGCATCTTCTGACTGTTCTAAAGATTTCTGTGAATATTGGCTGTATGCAGGGTTCAAACTTGAAATCTTCTTCCGGGAGAAACCTCCACTATGGCTATGCATATGAAAAGGAAACAAGTCCTCTGAGGCAACTGATTGCAAGTGGCTAGGAAACTGCCATGGAGGGCCTTCCAAGCTCTGATGTGGCTTTATGTTGTGCAAGAAACCTTGTGGCAATGAATGCTGTGGAAAGGAAAGTGAATGTTGACATGAGTAAGGGCTTGGACGATGCTGTGGATATTGCTTCTCTGTGACTTGCTGTGCAGCTTCATTTGATGATACCAGTTTCCCAGAACTAAAAAGTTGTGCTGATGCCGTGTTTCCTACTTGCTCGTGATCTATTTGTGGTTGCCGCTGTACTTCTTGACTGCCGAAAGTGCTCATCTTAATAACAGCTGGATGTTCTTGCCTCCATCTACTCGGTACAGTTTCTCCAGACCTTGAGGTAGCTTTTTGCCCTATAGCTGTGTCCCCAGAGTCCATTTTGTTACACAAGGTCTTAAGTGCTAGTTCACTTGAAAGCTGTGCAGACACATGGAGTGTGCCCAAAGCTGTGCTTTTTAAAGTTTTGTTGCTCCCATTTTTCCAGGGCTGTTGGAAGTTCCCAGACTTTTCTTTCTCTTTGGAACTTTCCACGCAGTAGTCTATAGGCATTAGATTTGTGTCTGTGCACTAATGAGAGTATTACACAGTTCTGTTCATGGCATGAACTTTCCTAAACAGTTTATTATACATTTGCAAAGACTTGTTATAGCATTTGGACATGTTCCATTGTTATTAAATACTGAGACGCAGAATGATCCAGAGATACTTGTGATCTCCTAGAGCAAAGTTCTCTTCATCTCGTCCATGGTGACACAGCTATCTGTACAGAAACACAAAATAAAAAAACAAACCCGCACACACCAGTTAGTACAGCCATACTAAACAACATCGCTGCACTCAGTTGCACTTGTATTTAGCCTTACATGGAAATTACTGAGGGACTTCAGCAAAGGTAACTACATTTCACAAAACTCCCTTTTGTGAGCAGACACGGTAAAGACTGGCTCCAGAGACTGCACACAAGCATAATCCCTACTCAGTAGCAGCTCTAGGAACAGAAAATAGAGACCTACACTTTCCAAATTAAACAGTAGTTTTAAAAGGCTTTCAGGGGACAGTTTAAAGGATTGATCTCAAGAAGTCCACTACACACTTTCAAAGCTCTTTCAGCAAATCACTGCTGAAAATAGAAGCCTAACACTGTGAGTAGGAATTACCTTATCCAGTATTACTCACCTACGCTTCAGACATGCACTTTAGTCACCTGGCCTTCCTCTCAAGTCAAAGTAGGTTGATCAGAGAAGAAATCTTTCCATATCATGATAGGTGCTTCTGACACAGAGGCTGTCTGTGCACATGGCTCTCCACTGTGGAGATGCTTGTTTCTCACAGTCAACTAGCCAGCTTGGGGCATATACCGAATATTGCTAAAAAATTGCTACAGTGAGGTACTTCTTACCTTAGATCATCTAATTGGTTTCATAAGAAGGTGTCGTTCAACATTCTAAACTACTTTTAAATAGTCAAAAAAGAGATATCAAAGCAGCATTTCAAACACAGCACTACTGGTACCCTTCCCCAACTCCATCTTCAAATCACTATGTTAAATTCTAGTGGGAATATCTCATTAGATGTAAAGGATGTATTAGAGACTGTGCTTATGTGATTTTAGCATTTTAGATTTCACTGTTGAAACAATTCCATTCAGGTATATATGCATTTTTAATGCTTAAATGCAAGAGGTTTCCACAGTTCTATTAAAAAGACCTAAAGCTCAGAGGTATGATTTTTCACAGAAAAGTACAGCATTTGAATTTGAAGTAGAACTTTTGGTTTCCATGTTATCCAAACACAGGACATTTTCTGGATAAAATAGTGAGAATTATAAAAACAGACATGATTTAACAATAGCAAAGAGAAGGGTAAAAAAATCAGTATTAGAGATACTGGAATATTTTTCATTCCTACAGTGGACAACATGAATTTGACTTAGAGAAACAATAGCAAAGTGCAGGAAAACACACAGGTAATAGGCACTTTTGATTTTTTTCAGTATAATTACCTGCATCTTCTAAACATCTAATAGGCATGATTATCTTCAAATTCCCTGTGGAAAAAAATATAAGAAATTTTTGATATTAGGTATAAATGATGATGAAAATCTTCTATTCTTTACAGTAGAGGTCTGAAAATTTCATTTACTCATCCATTGGAAAATTTCACATTGTGTCTTAGAGGTCTGAACAATTACATTTGAAGACTATAAGCATGAATAGTTTTAAAGGACTTAGGTTTCTAATGTGTAGATGAAGAACAGCAAGACTAAACTAGTAAAGTCCCACCTTCCTGAACCAGTGAAAAGAGAGCTGTACCTCTTCATTCCTATGCCTTTGTTAAGCCTGGATTATCCCTGAATCGCCTTGGCAAATCCCCTTTCAATGCCTCTCTGCAGCTAATACTTTTAGACTCCAGGACTCTCATTAAATGTTTCAGGGACCAGCACAAACTCCTGGTCAGGGTGTCACCATTCAGGGACAAGAAGATGCAGTGAAACAGGAGGAGGTGTTCAAATTAGTTTACACCTGTGTGATACTACCAGAGGATATACGGCTGCCTTCTCAAAGATGAAACTTACAGAACAAAATTATAGAACACATGGTTAAAAGACTTCTGTGACTGCCATGCTTTGCCAGCTCTCTGATGGTCACCACACTGCAGGCTACTCTGTATTGTTGAAAAGATCAGCTCAGAGAAGAGGGAGCCTGAACATCATCTCATTGCCTTAAGACCACATCTCCCATCAAAGGAGGACTCTCCCTTTAAGTTTTCAGCAAATCTTTCCTCAAAAACAGATTTTTGCTTTTGTTTCATTGAAAAAGATGTTTGTTCAATTGTGATAACAACCGCAACAATGACAGCATTTCTTCATGGCTTTTATTTATGCCAAAAGTCAGAGCATCTCTAAAGAAAGACCTTTAGAAACAGCTGGAACATGAGCTTCGGAGTAGGGGATATAGACTACTGTAATGATCCTTAATTAGCAACTATAAGAAAGAAGTTAGAGCACTCTTGTTTTCTCCATTGAATAAAACCAAAAAATGATAAAAACCTAACCTCGATAGAGAAAAAAAATCAACAAAAATTGAAAAATACTTTTTAATTCTTTGTAATTAATAACACTTTCCAAGAACAAATGGACTTAGCAAAGCCTGATAACTTGACACAAATAGAATCAGTACCTGTTATGAATTAATTACTAGTAGTACAAATAATATATCAGTAGTTAGGCCAGCAATAACTGATGGAATGTTGGTTTAGTCAATTTTTATTTTTTTTAAATTTTAACTAAAGAGAAATCCTCCATGGTACAAAATAACAGCAAGTTATCAAATACAAGACAGAATATTTTAGGTCATAATGTCATTTAGCTTTGATGTGCTAATGGCTTTTTTAAATAACTCTCTTGTCTGATTCACTAAAAAAAAAAAAAGAAAAATGCAATCCAAGAGTATTTTTTAAAAAAAAATTATTTCCTAATCCACTTCCTCAAATAAAATGTGTTGGTCCAAATGGAAAAAGAAATCCTTGTGCATGAGTTGGATTACATCAGAAGTGGTTACTGCAGAGCAGCTCTGCAGGGGCTCATGAGGAAATGGCAGGTAAGTGGCCAACCAGTTCCAGCAGCTGAGCTACAGTCGCAGGTCGCTAATGATGCCAATACACGAGCACAGATGTAAAGGAAAATGTGTGGCTTGAGAAAGCAGAACCAGGGACAAGAGTGAATGGTCCTCCCTGAGAGAGCATAAAGTTATTTTCCATCTTCAAAGAAAAATACTCTTCTCCCTATTAGGCAGTTTTGCAAATGGTGAAGGAGAAATTTCTATAACACGGGAGTATCCTTTCTTTTCCATACTCCTTTTACTGTGAGCACCTTTACAGAAGAAATCTGCCAGTCACAGTGATGTGACAGCAATGGTTTTATTTCAGCAAAAGATGATACTAACATACAAACATACATCCAAAACTTTTCTGTTCTGGACTGAGAAATCTGTTACTGAGTTAAAGCCATTCTTCCGTCCTGCAATTTCAGAACATTCTATACAAGTTTTCAACCTACACTATGAAACAGGTATAGACTAATTACAGGGAATATTGATGGCTTAAGTATGACAAGAGCCACTCTCCTGGGGAAAATAAATCCCTTTCCAGAATGAACATAATAATTTCTGCTTTGGTTTGAGCTGCCACCCATCCTGTCTCAAAGATGGCTTTAATATTATTTCTCTTGTTCTTTTTCCCCTCCCTAATGGGAGACTGGCCTAACTGGAGAAATGTAAGAAGCTGCAAAACTAGTTGACATTCTGTCTGTTTTATCCAGTCAAGACTCCATCTCATCTGGCTACATCTACAGCTTGGCTTAAACCAACAAAGACTTTCATTTTGGCAAGTGATTAATGTTTCTCCTTTAGACAGAATTGTAGGTATACTTTAAATATGGCTTTTCATCAAATGCATACTATTCGATAGGCAGAAACTCATATATATTTCAAGTACTACCTATTAAAAACCAAGGAACTAAGGATGATAAAAGTGCACAATTTTTTTAATACCTTTGGCATGGCTCAGCTGTGCTGGAGTGAGTAAGAATAGCCCACCTACGTGGATCAGAAGCCGTATGGGAATTGCATGGAACACACTGTTTGACAAGAGCTGCAAAGTCCTTCCTGGCTGGGGGCCAAGCCAGGTTTCCTGGCAGGAATGTGGCCCCAGAGCCAGCTCCCCTAGTCACATTAGCTGTGCTATCTGCCTGCTTCAAAACAGGACATTTCACTTCTATGAAAACTTTGAACATGAGAAGACTGCTTGGAAACCAGGAGCTGTATTTATGTCAGATGCACCTACTAAATCAAGATTTTCAAAACTTTCAAGAAAGGAACATTATCCTATTGCTACCTTTTTAGCGAGAGTGCCTTTGTGAGCTGTGTGCAGGGGATGTATATCTGATTGACAGCAGAGCTCCAAGATTATGCCTTCTTTTCTTTTTTTTTTCTCTTTTTTTCAGACCATTAAAATGGTTACATTCAACAGCTTTAAAATAAAATTTGGCAAAATATTACTTTTACTGCTTCTCAATTTGTAGCTCATATTACAGTTCTTGCAAGTGAACAAATTGGAAGCTTATGTCTTCCAGGCTAAATCCTGAGTGCACCGTACAGAATAAATATTGACTCTAGCGTAACGACTAAGGGTCAGATCCAGCCTTGTTTTAAATCTTTTCTGTCCAGCTCTGCCAGCATAAAGCCGACCCAAAACCACAGTAACTGGCCCCTGAAGAATTTGTACTCTATAGGGCAAGTGTTAACACAGACAAACTGCAGTAGCTCCTATGAAATCCTTACATTCATGCACAGACCTCTGCCAAGACCCTTATTAGGCAAGTCTAGTTTATGTCTGGGATAAGCCCAGCAGCCTTACAAGAGAAGCCACCTCTGAACACTTCCCCACCTGCAACTGAGAAGAAAATTGCCTTGGCCTTTCAGGAAGAAAGACAGCATACTTTCAGCTTGCTGTCCTACATGTTTCCCTCTGTCCTACTAATGAGAGTCCCTAAAGAACTGTTTGGTGATGATAGTGAAAAATGCAAAAAGACTGGGATCCCTAGTAAAATATGGACTTATTGTTTCTCCTGCATAGGCAAAGTCATAGGTGGGCTAAGTGTGAAGCAGAGCTCTCAACCAGCATCCAGTGTACACCTCTGAACTGAAGGACTTAACTGGCATGAAGATAGATAAGCATTTGTTCATCCCTCTTTCCAAGGTTATATATTCATTCACAGGATGAGGATGTTATGTAGCAACATAACGAAAAGAATGCAGTCCTTGGGGTGTATAGTTTTGGCACTTTACACAAATGAAAAAAAAAAGGGTGACCAACTGACACTTGGCAAAGTCTGAATTACTGGGGAATGGGAGCCTGCCTGTGCTTTTGCTACAGTTTGGCAGGAGTTGTAAGACACCATTTTGCACACACAAATCAAAGAAGGCAGCTCTTTTAAAACAGGTTAGATGTATTTATTTTAATCTACCACTTCCTCTGTTGTAACTGTTGTTACCTCTTCAGATTTGAAGATACTACTCTAATTTGTTAATTTAATCCCACCCCAGATGTTCTGCCTGCCCTCTGGATTTCAGTGCTTTATTGAATGTATTGCCACTCTCCAAAATCATCCAGAGAACCACAGTTTTGGAAAAACCCTGAAATATTTGGAATAATACATATGAGTTTGGGGGATTTTTTGGTGGGTTTTTTGTTTGGTTGGTTGGTTTGTTTTGTGTTTTTTGGGGGGTTTTTTGGGGTTTTTTTTTTGTGTTTGTTTGTTTGTTTGTTGGGTTTTTTTTGTTGTTTTTTTGTTAAAATTGGACAGTTGAACTAATTATTACAATGTACTTGTAAAAATGTCATTTAAAAGTACCATCCAATACAAACCCAAACACAGCTGAGTGAGTACATGCAGTACACAATGATCTAACAAACTGTACTAAGTTTACTTGAGGACAAGCTACAGGGCAGGATATGTTCTCCATTGCTATGTGGTGCTCACACGGATTCCCCAAGAAGCCACGAACTGAGGAGACTGACTGAGAGGATCCAGTTACAGATACACCAAGGGCAGACTGCAACCTCAGTGGGACCAAACAGCTTCAGGCTTTTACTCTCATGAGGGCACATTTGTGTCCCTGGTAGTCGCTGGTTTCAAGGGACAGATTCTGTACGTGTAAAACAAGAAGTGGCATAAAACCTGGCATTTTGATTTGTGCAATTATTATTTCAGTGCTTGAACTATATCTGGCTTATACTTTGAGAACTGTTCTAGAATCTCAGCCATTGAGAATTGGCAACTAACATATTTTAGATAACTGTAGTAGTATTGAGTATTTAATTAATTTTATGCTTTTACCAAATTCACCTTAATCTTAATTATTTCATATAATTCAAAATACTACCTGAGACCATCATGACAGTATGTTGAAGAAAATAACCGGAATCCGTCTGCTTAAAAGCTCACTGAAACCAACTAAGAAAACAATTAAATAATCAAATCTGTTGTACCCTAACACCTGAAAACCTGAACTCTAGGATCTTAGACCTGTTCAGACATTTCATATAAATGTCTGTGTGTACTTACTGTGAAAAGGAGCTAGACTCTGAATGTGACCCTACTGAGTCAGAGGTCAAGCACACACAAACAGAAAAATCAGGTATGAAACAAGAGCCTCTCATGACAAGACTTTACTCAGAGAGACTAAAAGGAAACAAATTGTTCCAACAACAAGAAGAGTCAAATTCTGCTCTACATTAACCTGGTATGAATCTGAAGCAATGAGCTGCAAATCCAAGGACGTAATTCCAGATTTATTACTCATAAAAACAAACAGAATCAGACAACTTAGGTTTAGGCTTTTACATCCTACGTACGAAATACCTGAATTCAATTGCCACAAGGTGAAAATAAACTAATCCAACATCTCTAAGATGTCTACATAGAAAATTGTAACATATATTGCAAGAAATGTTCAGTTACACAGTAGTAAGAAAACATGGGTGATTTTCATTAAGAGATGCTGGTTTGTATCATAAATGCTTTGAGTACAGCTGCAGCAAAACACTCAGTTTTTGCTATGTTACGTATCTCAAATATCATTTTAAACTGCTGCTCTCTGTAGAAAAACAGCACCAACCAAAAACCTTAAATTCAAACTGAGTGTATTTTAAGAAGCCATAGAAGAAGTCAAGAGCAGAAATGCTTTAACACTGACCTTTTAACTATAATGACAAGGATTGCTCACTTAAAAGTATATCACTATTTCCTGTTTCAGCATCATACACAATGTACACATTACTACCAGATGGAAAAAAATGTATAAAAAAAGCTTTAACGTTGCCAAAGACCAGTTGAACACTTATTTCCACAGGATGAGTATTAAAAAAAAAAAAAAAAAAAAAAAAAGAAAAAACTATGCAGGAGCCAAATTAATCTTAAATGCTTCCTTTATAGGTAGAAATTTGAAAACAAATCACAATTCTTCTTGAATTGAACAAAACCCTGCTATCAAAGAGATGCCAAGTCAAACAGCCTTGTCATCCAATTAGCAGTTAATTGATCCCTCTGATCCCACTGCTTTTAATGGATCAGGTAAGTATTTTGTTTCTGGTTGCCTAATCTTGTTGTGAACTTCAGGAGTCTGACAGAGCATGTCAGATAACACAAAATCTACCTGTTCGGTCTGACTGCCTTCTGACATGGACATCCTGCATCTGTCTCTATACAAAAACAAAGGATTGGGATTATTCAGATGTGAAACTAAACAAGAGAACTATATAAACTGCTAATCGTTTCACACTGGTACTTATTTCCTTGGGGAACATGTTAAAAAATGAAAACAGTTTAATAAAATACCAGTCATTTCCCATGTGGACCTTAAAATGTAATGGCAGAGCAGTGGCAGATCTGACAGGCAGTACTTCCAGGATTATTAAAATTTCAGAAGGCAAAAAAATACCACAACTGTTTTGCCCTGCCCATGCCCCATCCCCACTCCCCATTTTCTTTTGAACTGTAGTACACAGTGACTTATGAGAGTGAGAACAGCTCCCATGCAGAGAACAGGCAGAAACCACCAAGGTCCTCTTCAAACATAATTTTGATGGCTGTAACAAAGTTTATATGATGCCTAATCCCATTGGAGCTATCTGCAGAAGAATGAGTGTCTCTCAAGGGTGAATTAAGTAGTAAGCAACAGTATTTACTAAATACACATTAACAATGTCCAGCAGTATCCAAAACAGTGCTGAGATACAAATCAGCTCTTAATTCTTGGACTACTCTCTGTCAGCAGAAATTCAACTTTATCTCGCTTTCTTCTGAGCCGTGGCAGTTAAACATGAGGACAGGATACTGTGCCAAACCATGGAAGTGTCAAATAGTTTGCAATCACCGTCTTTAGAATTACTTCTCGCCATGTGGAAAATAAACGGAGCTTTGGCCCTGCCCAAAAAGGGCTAAAAACCTCTGAAATCAAAGGCTCGGACACTAACCAATGATGCTATATGATGCCACTGGGACTGCAATGAAAGTTTTGCATTTGGAAGAACTGGTGAAAAGTATTGAGATTAAAGAATTTTTTTCTCAATTCAACACAAAGGAACGTGTTAATCGGAAAGGGAAATTTCACACCTAATAAAGGACAGATTAAGTAAACTATGAATTTAGCAGCACTTGGGAAGGATAAAGTGTATGCGAAGAGCAAGATTCCCACGTGGATGTGGTTTGTAGTCATTCACAGACTTATGAAACATCACCTGCAGTAGGAAGGGTAAGAACATTTTCACTGGAGAGTTCAAACTCTTAAAGTGGTCAGATATAACAATTTTCCTAACTGAAAGACGTGCAAAGGCTGAAATGCCTCATCATTTTCACACAAGAACTGCAAATGGGCAGCCACTGGGGAGAACGCAGCTGTACTGGTAAATCCCTGTTAAGATATCATACAGCTTTTTCCCAAGTTTTCCCAGGAAAAAAAAAAAATCAAAATTTGAGTAAATATTGCAACATTTTTAGGTACAAAGTAACCATTCTTCTCATGCCAAAAGGAAATACTAGGCAAATAGCAGGCCTTTGCCTAGCATTTTCAACTCAGAGGGAAAATATAACTGAATTTTCTGGGAAGTGAGGTTTTTTAAGTTAAAATGTTACACAATCCTAATTATGCAACCGCGGCAGATTTTGTGAACAGCCATGCCTCCTTTCGCACCATGTCAGACGAAACCACTTCCATTTCACATGAAAGTACCAGTATCTTTCAAACACCTTTTTGAATGAGCAACTGCACTGCCTCTGACTGAAACTCTCACCCCAGGAAGAATTACATATGAAGACATTTATAGTACCTGAGCTTGCATTTGTTTTTCACTCACACCAATTATTATACAAGCTTATTTTAAAACTTGACATTGTTCACTAAGCTCTGTGGTCATCACATGTCAAAACAAAAACAAATACACACTAAACATCAGCAGTATGTTCTTAACTTTTTTTTTTTTTCACTTTTTGCCCCCAAAGTAGAATGGGTCTTCACAGCAGTTTTATTTCAATCCATCCTGAATACTTTGTAAGAGTTCAGCTGAGATCAGTTATTAAGCCTCAAATCCTAAATATCACATAGATGTCACAACAGTCACTACTCAGCAGCCAAAATGTCTCATTTTGACTAATGATTCAATACAGGCATTTTGGGGCAGCAAATCCAGTCACTGAGTATTGCCTAAGGATTCTGATCACTCTATTGGTAATGTAGGATACATTAATTAGACTGCATATTTAAGAATGTTGCCTTCTTTACAACCCTCAGGATGGCAAGCAGAGGAAAAAAAAGT
The DNA here is from genome assembly GCA_013400495.1 of Nicator chloris. NCBI lineage: Eukaryota > Metazoa > Chordata > Aves > Passeriformes > Pycnonotidae > Nicator > Nicator chloris. The sequence goes on along the minus strand of WAAE01005372.1, from coordinate 118,548 downwards.
AAAAAAAAAACCTCTTTAAAATTATTCTGGTCATATTTTACAGTACTCTGTTCTTTTTTACTGTATGAAGCACTGAAAGTCAGTATGTATAAACATTCAATTGCACCAGAACACCTCTTAAAAATTCAGCAAAATATGCATATGCTTTTTGCTGCATTTTGTAGTTATACATGGAATTTCACTATTTGCACTTAAGTTTCTTTCTACAAAACACAAATGAACTGTGTTTATTAACATGACCATCACTCTCCCAAGCAAACACTTCTGAAGAGATGAATGTCTACCAAAATGCCTGAAACTACACTTAAAACCTCTGTTATTCCAGAGCTGTTGCTATTTAAGGCACAGACCAAGCTGACAGCTAAGTTACATATTCTCAACAAGCACAACATAACAAAACCCAAAACATTTTTCGGGAAAGAGACTGTTCAGATATCATGATGACTTTTTATCAGACAAGGTTAGGTGCATCACCACAGCACCTTAAAGTTTCATATACCTATCCCACATACCACTAACGTTTGAAACTAGTCCAAGGAAACCTGCAATATGAAACCACTGAACACCAAATCACTCCTATCCACGAGAAGCTGAAGTAAGTGCAGCAAAGAATCCTAATTTCAGCCACCAGGCAAGAGCTCAACAGGCTCTAAGAGGACATTCTCAGGACTGATGGTCCATCAAAAGGGAAAGCAACCGTTGCTCAGCTTCAAAAAACTCCAGACAACTTCATACAGGGTTCTCCTTCTCCTGCATCCTTTCTGGCTCATTCTACCAAGTTTAGTTTTTCTTTCCATTATCAGAAGTGGAAGTGTAATCACCTAACAGTCTGGCTCAAAAGTATCTTGGGTGCTTGTGATACACCAACAACACTTGTACACAACAAACAAAAGAAAGCATCACCAACATGCAACCCAATGTTTTGAGTTGGAAGTGACCTTTGAAGATCAAGTTCAACTCCCAAACATCCCCATGTCTGGCCCCCAACATTCCCTTTATAGGCAGGGAAATGATCACATAGGGTATGTGCACAAGCATGCAGGGCTTCATGTTTGCTAAGCTACACTTGAACTAATTATTATTAAATGTTCCTTGGGATTGGTCCTAACAATCTGAAATGCTGCACCGCAAAGCAAAAACATACAGGGCTATTTTCCTTCAGACAGTGCAGTGTTTTAGCACTCAGACCACCTAAGATAAATAATCAACTTAATCGACTCGCTTCTTCAACTGAACTCTTCCCCCTACTTTTCCCTTCCTCCCCCACCAACAGGGTTTGAGGACACCCTGTTCGCCTGGAGATGGTGAATCACTACAAGCCAGCAGGCCCACTCGGTTCCTCAAAAGACACAAAAGGTGTAAAAATAGCTCGTACTAATGAAGCAAGTACAGCGTCAGCAGCCAGATGAGCGTGGGATCTGATAAGGGTCTGCTGTTGCAAAGGGCAAATTATGGAGAGAATGCTTCTGCCTCTCTCTCTTTTTATTAAGCTTTGTTCTTCCTTTGCTGAAACCAGCCCTCTGCAATGCCTGATAAATGACACCTGACACGGCTGCCTGTAATTGCCAGTTTCGTACCAGCGCAGGAAGTGGTGCCTCTCTATGAGCTGAAGGTACAGTGGAGGTGTCACTAAAAAAAAAAAAAAACAACAAATAAAGAGAGTCACAAATAAAACCCAAAAATAGCCAGGACTACCCACTGAGTAGGACTGTGTGGGTATATTTAGTCTGTCTAACACCAGCTTTTCTTGTTAAAAACACAATCTTACCTTTATGCAAAACAGCTTCCTGTTTCTAACTTGAGAACACAAAGGGCGTAAAAGTCAGATTTTGAAATCATCCCCTTTTCACTGACATTATAACAAGAGTAAATCTTGTTTATATGGATCTTCCATGTGGTGTTTGCATCCTGACATCCCACAACAAATAGTTGGAAGCTTTCTATTAAGACATCCCAATAAACAGCCCGTTGGACTATTGGAATAGATTCAGAGGCAAAACCAGGGCTGTAGCAGCAAACTCTGGGGAGCAGCAGGAGGCGAAGGCAGGGGCAGGTCCCACGCCCTGGAGCGTGGCTGTGCCTGGCCAGTGGCAGTGGGACACAGAGGCTCTCTCACAGCCTGGTCCTGCCCTGGGCTGGTGCACAGCCCTGCCCCGGCACGAAGGACCTGCCAGGATGGGAAATGTTACTTCCTGCCATTCCAGGCTGCAGCCAAAGGGTCGCCCCTTGGCCAAGAACAGGAGGGCTTGACCTACTGTTGGTGCTGGCCAGCCTTGGTTGGGCTGCCACACAGACCATCCCACTGCTCATCCTGACAAGAGCCCTGAGCCTCCCGTGGGTGTGACTGCGACAGCACGAGCCACAGCTACGCTCAGCTGAGGTGTTCAGAGGTGTTTGGCCAAGTCTCCTTCCAGGGAAACTCCATGTCTCTGCAGGCCATGCACTTTGCTCCCTGCTTCCCACAGGGAAGGCAGGGACGGGCCCCATAATCCCCTTCAGAACATCTGCAACTATTTAAAGCCTGTGACTGCAATACCACTACTGGAAGCCACGCTCATGCCAAATTCCTAGCGCTGACTAGTGCTCTGCATGAGCTGTGCAAGGAAATGGTCTCCCACAATTTTTACTTTTTCTATTTGATATCATGATTCCTTTGGCTGATGCGCACAAGAGGGGTTTGTTTCATTATTATGCAGCCTTCCTCTGTGCCTCCAAATACCACCCATCACTTCTGCTGGGCTAAACAAAATCACACAGGTTTTTACCAGACCTGTTCTCCCATTTACAACAGGGAAAAAAGCCCACTGTAACATATCGCCAACTTCACATGCAAGATTCAATCCAAATGATTATTCTGACATTAGAATTTCTATTTTCCTCTGATTTTAACATTGATCAAAAAGTAATTGAAGTTAATAAGATTAAATTTTTAATATTAGCTCGAGTGGGAAATTGAGACCATGTTCTTTCCTTGATAGGCTGTGATTAATTCCCATTGATGCAAGAGCACACTTTGAGCAGCATCATAGTTTTGTCTTTTAATTCTTTACCTTAGCAGCAAATTTAATAATCACTGATTTTTTTTACTAGACTAGATAAACATGATGGTGCAAGACAAATCAGTTGATGATACTATTCTTCAGACAATTTAATTTTCAGCTGAAATGAAGAATAAATGTTATTATATTAGAGGAAATATAGATATAAAAATAATTATTAGTAGGCTTAAATACTGAAGACCATATTCTGGCAGTATATTTCCATAAAGTTAATAGAAGACAAGATCACACACCCTCAACCACTTTAAGGATCTTAAGTTATAAAGTTAAAAGCAAAGTGATCACAACCTCAGCCTACATTCCCCACTCAGATTTGGAGCACAAATTCTGTTTAAGTAACAGTAATATATTACCTATCTTTTTAAGATTGCAATCATTTAAAGAAACATGTACAAAGAAAAAGATTAAGAAAATTGCAGAAAAGTGTATTAGAAAAATTAAAAATTATCTTTGCTGTACATTTAAGAAAACGTAACGCACTGTATTTTCCAGAATTCTGTAGAATACACTGAAATCCCAAAATCATGGAATGAAGTCTTCTTTTTTGGTAAGTTCCTGCTATAGCCTTTCTCTTTTGTCCAGTGTTTAAACTATGGGTGTTGGAACCTTCTTGTTCAAACGTAGAATCATGGAATCATTTAGATTGGAAAAGACCTTTAATACCATTGAGCCCAACCATTACCTTAAAACTCTTACGTCCACCACTAAATCATGTCCCAAAGTGCCACATCTGCAAGACTTTAAACATCTCCAGGATGGTGAACCCATCACTTCCCTGTTCCACTGCTTGACCAACCTCTCTATGAAGAAAGTATTCCTAATACCCCAACTAAACCTCACCTGTTGCAACTTAAGGCCATTTCATCTTGTCCTAAAGTAAGTCCCTAACTCATGCCTTCACAAACAGATGGCACAGATGGGGTGTGAGACTGGATGTGGTGGTGTCCCACTTCAGATGCGACAGCAGTTCCACAATGGCATTTCCCACAAAACAAAAGCCTACAGTTGGTTAAAGCACACCACTCTACCATGGGGAAATGGAGGCAGTGGGCACCAGCACAGAACAGCAGGGGGAGGCTGCAACAGGAGCTACGGGAGGCAGTCAGGAAATACGGCATTAAGTAAAGAGAGTCTGCACTATCTCACATCTTTCTATATCCTGCTGCAGGTTGCTTTTCCTGCCACAGCCTTCTCCCTCACGCCCCTGCACGGTGTCATTTTCCCCAGTGTGCACTCCCCTCCCACTCACCAAAACGTAAGGCACACCATGATTTATGTCACTTCTCCAATCTGGCGCAGCATCTCGGAGGTGCAACCATAGATGCAGTCTACAAAGGGTTAGGATTAATGCTTTATTGGCAATTGCAGCAGGCAAGTAGCTCAGCTCATAATGCAATTTTGTCCTCAGGAAGACTTGTAGCAGGTGAGAGCAGGTTGCCATGGGCCTGGTGCCTTCTGTGCACTGACATATGTCCTTGTTGCTGGGCAAAAGGGCACGTCCAATTAGGTGTCTTTTATTATTAACGTTCTGCTGTTTCATCTGTTGATCATGTATCGTCCTCTCGGCCCCTCTGCATCCCAGCTTGTGTAATGCACCAACATCTGCAGAGGCACTGCTCTACCTGGGAAAGCTCAAGTGGAAATCTGATGGTGGAGACCAGGTATCTTCCTCTTGTACACCCAAGCAAGGGGTGGAACAGCCGACAAGTTGAACAACATCACAGTAACTAGGATCCTCAAGCTAAAAAGATGAGAAATATGAGGTATCTGCCCTGCTGGGAGCAATAATTACAATGTATTATTAACAAAACTCAGGTTTCATCATTAGCTTGACTCGAGTTTCAAGAGCTGATCTCACCCTAATGATCCTTCAAATTACATGCAGCCTTTCCTTCAGAGTGGAACCAGTACCAGCAAGGAAGTCTGCTGGCAACTGTTACACTGAAAAGAAAGCACGGGTAAAAATGAGTTATAAATACCACAATCAAACAGGTGCAAAAAATTACAGACATTTGAAGTTGCCCGAACTCAGGGCCATCTCACCACTTGGATCTGATCCTGCCAAAAAGATAGAGACCGTAACTTCAAAGCAGCCGAGAGGAGAGGGCTCGCTGTCAGTGCGTGCTGCATATGGCACAGCTGACCTGACCCTCCTTCTGCACAGGACTGACTCCACTCAAAGATGTCAGTCAAGTCAGAGCTCCTCTCTTGGATCTGAAAACATGAGAAAAGCCACCTACGCGTTTGCTATAATGAAGTAGCCAACTGTCTCAGTCACGACCCAACTCCTGCCACAAAAAAACCCTTGTTTGATTTTGTTCCTCTCCCAAGCTGATCAGAGGAACGAAGACCTTCATAGGTGTTTTCTCAACCCCTAGGCATGAGATGAAAATGCCACTTTAATTGTGCATTGGTGAGGTCTGCTCGAGACCTCAAATAAACCAAATTGCTCAGATGCAACTGCGTAAGAGGGAGCCTAATTGCTTTGCTAGCATCAACAAAGAGCTGCTGGTTCATTAGAGCAAGCTGGAGGAGCTGTTGTTTGCATCTTCACAAGCTGGGAGTATTTGATTGCAAAATTGGTATGGATGTTTGATCCAAAATTCAGCCTCTGATTTCTGATCAGCAAAACTTAAAAGCAAAAAAGCCATCACTCTGATATTTTTCTTCACAACTCTCTTCAGGGTAACAATTCATTTTTCTCCTTGATCTGTTCAGGGATGTCAAGTCTAATCATAAGATAGGATATGAGCTTTTGTATTCGGTATAAACTGCTTAGAGAGAGAACGGAACTGATGTGAACCAGTTCTGAAATTGCAGTTTCACATGACAGCTGGAAGAGGCTGGCACTTGTACTGCTATCCTGAAGTCTAACTGCAACAGGACCTTGCCAGAAAGAGCAAAGGGCAGAGGAAGGCCAGAAAAGGGCCAGTGGAGGTCAAAGGCACTCACATTTCCTGCTGACTGGTCAGAGCAGGTTTGGACAGCAAGCAACCAGGCAGACAGCAAAGGAAGCTTACTTCCATCTTATCCAACAGGGAAATAATTTGCTGAATCACGCTAAAGGGGGAATGTGGAAGCTAGTGCCTCCAAAATGTCCAGAAGCATCCTCTGCCTGGGGCAGTTCTACACCCCTTTTGCGAGACCACACGGCACTGTTTAGGTTTGCCTGTCCACCCCCTCCTCATCACAAAGCTCAGATAAACCACGGCCTTGCTTTATGCTTTAGGTAGTTCTTTTTCCATCACAACCATCTTTAGACTTAAATTCCTGAATAGAAAACACAAATGTAATCTCAGGCAGATAACTGCCTCAGCAAGTCTGTCAAAAACACCTCATTTTCCCCAACTCAAACCCCACATGTGAATAGGTCCACATACGGGCTCAGACACATCTGCATAAAGAGGTCCATTTGCCTGAGTGTTTCCTAATGAATGCTTGGCACTCAGAAGGACAACAGAAGTGCATCCAGTTGCTTTTCATTTTTTAAGGAAAAGGTTGTTTACACCTCTAGGAACAAAGCTTTGATGAAGTTGCTCATAAAATTCACCACCCATGGATTCAAATCTGAATCTTTTTTCCCCCTTTTTATGCAGTTTGAATCAGCTTGCGGGAAAGTTAATAGAAATATTCCACCAGTGAAATGGAAAGTGGATCACGGCAGTACAACACAAGCCTTCAATAAAGCAGAAAACTGCACATGGGGTGCTCTCAGGAAAATCACTCAAATGCGGAACTACCCATTGTGCTGAGGGCTCAGGTAGGTCAGCCCTTTGCATGCTCTGCTTTTCACTCAAGGTGCTCATCAAGAGTGGAAACCAAACCCTTCTTTTCTGACAGGTCATGAATTAAATAACTACAGCTGGTTTCCAGGATCTCTTACCTGCTGCTAGCAATCTCACATAGAAATAATAAAAGTCCTCACAGAGTAAATTATTTCTAGAAGTATCCTTTTAATCACAGACTGCTGTAAGATACTTCTTCTCCAGTAGCCGTGAGCCCAGGAAGCACAGAGCATCTGCCAGCATTAAGAGAAGAGCACATCTAAAACCACAGCTCCAAGTTGACAAAATACTGCTTGTTGCAGGAATTTTATCTATGCTAACACTCTGCTACAGCAGGTAATAACAGTAACAACAAACAAGGAAAATGTTTTAGGCACACTAATATAAATGGGGCAGCATTGCTCACAGATATTTTTAAGTCCCAGTAGTGTTGATCTGCCCATGAGCAGGTCTGAATTTATAGGAAAGGAAAGAGTAAGTGGGTGACTACCCCACAGGAAGTTTCTATTTTGAAAACTGTCTGCCTTGACTGAAAATCAAGATAACACCTCTGAAATTCCCACCTGTCAAATACATTCTGTTTCCTCCTTAGTTTTCTTTATCTCTGCAGTGAACTGAGCTGCTCTAAAATTGTTTTTTCTGTGATTTTCAGCAGAAGTAGTTAAGGAAGGAACTGCAGACAAGCACTGGGGGCATTAAGCCCACAAGAGACTTAGCCTTTGTCCCCTTTGAGAAATCAATACAATGCCAGCTTGAGTGGACTCTGAATACAAGTTTTAATTAGACAGAAGGTGAAATCAGTTGAACCTACCTCTTGCTCAAATACTATTCTTTCCTTAGTATCCCACTGCTCTCCAGAAAAAATGCTCTTCTGACCTGTTGGTCGCCTGTTGGTGACCACTTATGCAGGCACAGGATCCAAACTCTGTCCCACTGTGTCCTCACCATCTGCATGTTGTCTACCTCTCTATCAAGAGCCTCCAATAAAAGCTTCCTATAATAGAATTGTCCTGACTCACAGGTAGGGGGGGAGGGAAGCTGACCTCGCTGCAGCATCAAGAGCCTCTGACGCATTTTGGGAGGCCGTGGTTTCAGGTCTGAAAGAATTCAGCCTTGTTTTCAATGAGGTTTTATACAATTAACTTCCAAAATATCACCCTATAGCTCCATGTCCGTTTGAAACTTGATACTGTTTAGTGGTTCAGCTCAGCACTATTCAGGGCTTTAGCCATGCGCTTGGCGAATTAGCAGTACTCACCAGGAGAAGAGAGGTTCTCAGAAACGCAGCCACCCGGGCTCCTGACCGGCTCCACCTCTTGTCCGCCCACTCCCAGTTTCAGACATTTCACATTCCAAAACTGGAAGTGTCTATGCAACGTAAGGTCACATTATTGCACAACATGCTCTTTTCCTTCTAAGAGCCACTGCATCTTCAAAAGTACATCAACTCTAACAGCAAGAGAGCTGTTTACAGTGAATTTCTATCTGAGTGGGAGTATTTTCTCCATGAATCTTATAACAAGGACATGACGTGTATGACTCTTCCCTACATTTGGTAAAATTGTTACCGAGACGGCATGTATTCAATACTTCCACATCAGCATGCCTTCCCCTTTAAGCTGCCTTTTGAGAAATTGAGAATTCATTTTTACACTTCCTTAAAGTATTTCTGTGCTGGATAATTTTAGGGCACACTAAACAGAACAATTTCTGCCTATCTTATATTTAGAACCAGGGCCTTTGCAATGCAACTGTGAAATACTACTGATTGTCACAAATGTAGGTTTTGCCAATTATTTTTTTTCTTTCCAAACAGTGTGAATAATTGCTGTGACCACTCCTTCAGTCAGTCTTCAAATTCTAACAGGTGAGTGAAAAGTCCAGTTTCAATTATACTTGAAGAAAACCTTCCATTTTAATATAGGGGACTACAAGTGAGGTGGGCTTTATTGTTTTTCCCAAAGAAAAACACACAGGCAGGCAGGCAGAAATGGTGGAGATATATTGCGCTCTTTGAGACTGTGCTCAGCTTTTCAGTACAATTAAGTCTTTGCTGTCAGCATAGAAGGCCTATTTGGTGTTTCCTTGAATGCCAGCAACTTATGCTGGTATCGCCTAAAGGCAACTGTTGATATATTTGAATAAAGAATTAATGACCAGTCCTTACACCTCCCTTCTTTCTATTCAGGTCTGTCACCTTTGTCTCCAGCACCACTGGGGCAGCTAAGCAGTGGGGAAGCTGAAGGGTTTGAAGCTGGGAGGGTTCCCAGCACCATCTGGTAAGAATGGGGATGCTGGCAGGATATATGACTAAGGCAGCTCTCAAAAACCCTTCCTGATTTCACAGTCAAACAAGTTCGCTGTAAGCTGTCAGTCCTATCCTCCCAGAAGGAAGAAGGTTCAGATCCAGCAATCGGCATTCAGAAATCTAATTCAGGCTACCCAGCGAAAATTATGAGGGTCGAAACAAACCAGTCACAAACTAAGAGAGAATGGGAACTCAAAAGAATCCTATGAGAGGAGCAGAAAAGGGGACAGAGGAGGATGCTTTAGATGTGTGCTGGCACCATGCTTTTCTGTAGGTAAAGGTAGCCCAGGATTTTCACTCCGATTCGTTCCTTTGGAAGGTATGATTGAGAGTCAACTGCCCTTCATGCAGGGGAAGAGATACCTAAAACTGAGATAATGGCTTAAAGTTACTTGGCCCCTGTTCAGTCATTGAGCAAGTAAAAGGTTAGACTGTAATATTTAACCACAACTCCCATGCCCTTCTGAGGAGCATAGGCGAAGCTGCCTGAAGGGAAGTCAGACATCGGCCACGCTGCTTCCTGTGTGCACCAGGTGAAAAAACCTGCACCTGCCTTCAGGTTCATGAGAGCGAGCTTCCTCTGGTGCAGTGGCTGTCACAGAGTGCACTTTCTGGTACAGCCCATTTCCTCCTGGGGGACATTTCCCTCGGGAACAACAGGGGCTAGTACGCTGTGCGTGCCAGCAGTCACGATCACCAAGACTGCCAGCTGGTCACCATGCAATATAACCAAAGTTTTAGTGCTGTAACTAGAACTTGCTCCGTGTGTCAATGAGAACAGAATGAAGAACTGATGAGAGATAGCAAGGCAAAGAAAGAGATCCATAGAAATCTGGGGAGACAGTACCATAAGGGGAACCCAACACCTACTACAAATGTTGGTACTATTCAAACCTTTAGTTTAAAAAGTGGTATTCATTCTCTTTTAACATTCATCTGTAAGAGGTCGCTGTGCCATACAATGAACACCTTGGTGTCAGCAGCATTCTTCTCCTTTCCCATATGCTCCACCAGGTGTCCAGTCACCTCCAGTAGTGCCCCAGCCATTACCCAGCTGCCCTCCATAGGGGCTGTCAGGGCAGGAATTAAGACAAGTGGAAGTCCTTCATCTTGATTGTGTGATCTTAGCCAATTTTACAATCACTTAAACATACTTTTTGTTCCCCATTAATCTCACATGCAGCCCAAGAGTTTTACAACTCCCACAGACATTTTAAGTAACCAGTATAATACACTCAAAATTTTGGGAAACTGAGTTTAAACAGCAAAGATATAAGTTCAAAAATTAACAAGGACTCTCTGGTTTCCCAGGGCTTGGGGCCTCTATTTCAGAATTTGTTTCACTTTGACATTGCATTTTCAGCAGTAAGTAGAAAATGCTAGAAAATTTACACAAGTAACTAGTAGAAAATTTACACAAGTAACTACAACCCAGTGTGGGACACAAAGACTGTCAAGGTGATCTGCCCACAGGAATTTCTTAAGAATAAAATTTTTGTACTGCCATTCATAATGAGAAGAGAGACATAATAGGCAGATGCAACTTAATGGCAACTGAAACCATTTTAGCTCAGATCAGCTAAACAAAGGCCTTCTTCATGGAGTAAAGTGACTTAAAGGGAAGTCTTTAATGCAGAGATTTCCATGGGAAAACAAAAAAACAAAAATAGCAATATGGAAATTTTCCAGTGGAAAACTTGTTCTTGTGGAAATTCCGCTTTCAATTGACAAATTGTTTTTATGGGAAATTCCTAAGCCGCTGTAGGCACAGCCCTCATGCTGAGACATTTAAAAGCAGCTCATGTCTGACCCAGCACCCTCAGATTTCCCACATCAGATAAACTGCAAAAGCAAAGCCCTTGTCTTTCCCTTACTCCTGAGCACACCCTGCAGCACACAAGCAGTCTCACTGCGGGCATGAGAGTGTATTGACTGCAGCAGCAGCATGCACGTGGTTACAGGTGGGGCGCTTGCAGGATTAATCTTTTAATGTCCCAAAGCAAGACTAACTAGAGGCTCTTAAATGAGCTATCCCTAATGCTCTGATAACTCTGCTACTGGTAAAGCTGTCACTGACTCCAGCAACATGTTTACCTGCACTAGGCATTGAAGGCTTGGGAGAATCTTAAATGAAGCTTCTCACAGTGGACTGCATCAGGGAGAGAGAACTTGCCGACTTTCATGTGCTTCTGTGAATGGTCACAAATCATGGATACAAGTCTGTCATTATTTACTGTTTTACACTGGCTTAAACCTGTCAATAAGAACTATACACTCTACAGCTACCATTACAGAGAGCAAGATAAACATTTTTAGCAAGCCTGCTAAGGGTCTTCTAAATTTGCAGGAGGAGCATTGAGTAAATGTTGCCTTTACAGAGTGATATTAGGAAAGCATAAACCATTCATTATAATGCATCTTCTATCTACCACTTTAGCATGAATCATCATACTGTGTAAACAGGCTAGAAATCGTATTTATGGTAGGGCTCAAAGTATTTCAGAAAGTCAGAGGAAGAAAAAAGGTATTACAGGAGGCAGGCTTGTACAAAATCTCACCGTCGAGAAAGGTACTAGAAAGGTACTGAGCACCTAAATCATTCACCTAAACATTTGCAGTGATTTACAGTGTTTCTGTACCAGACCTAGACATTTCACACTAACGCATTTTTAACACAAAATAAAATTTAGAACCCTTTGAGTAGAAAAGTTAATTCTACTGGCTGTACAGGACTGGTCTTCTCAATTTATTCTAAAGAGTGAAACTGTCTCTTTCCCGACGGCCTTCTGCCCCACAGAGCCTATTCAAGCGCAGAGAGGATCCAGTACACCCAAACTGAATCGGGCTGGAGAAGCTCAAGCACAGCAGAGCTTTGGCAGGAGCTGGAGCCCCAAGGTGCCATTGGAGGAGGCTTTCAGCAGCTGGCTGCCTTCCAGGGGCTGCGAGCCACAAAGTGAAGGAGTGGACAAAGGCCACTGCTCAGCTGCTACAGTGACCTTCAGCCATGCTGATGTGCAACAAGAATGCAGCCCCTGGCCGTGCTTCCTTGGCTATCTGCAGCACCACATACACGTGCATGACAGCGAGCTGGCACACACAGCCCATGCCCATTCTGCACACGAGGCCAGTGAGTTCCCCTCTAGCCCCTCTGCTGCTGCTCTGCAGGCAGGCAGCACAGCATCCAGATGTGCCCACCAAGGCAATGCTGCATGGCCTCGGCAGCCACGCACCCCGAGGCTGAACTGTAGGTTACTTGAATTTCAGAGATGGGCAAAAAAATCCTGTGTCTCTCCACCTGAAGGAATTAGTCTTTCCTGACGTCACAGTCATGAAACTGCAACGAAAGCCTTATTAATGCAAGCTTTGTTACTGAAGTGTCAAGAAGGGCATTTATTTTCAGAGCCAGACACTCGAAGGAATACCCCACATGGTAGATAGCGTAAGTATCCCGCATTTCCAGTATGTAACAGAGCTACTTCTACTACACTGAAGCACATGTGATAAGAGAAGAGGGCCTGGGCCTTTCTCCATATTCTCTGCATACCTGTTACTATCACACAGCTGCTCTCAAGTCTACAGTTTCCTGTGAAGTACAAACTGCATACCACTTCCCCTACGGAAAAAAGGCCTTGCTTGTTCTTAATTGACGATGGAAATACTGTCATATTTTCCACTAGCCAAGCTTGAAACCATTACTGAACAAACCTTCATTAATTTTTCCACAACATTTTGCAGAAATGTCAGGAAACAGCTGCACCAGAATGATTAACTGTCCTTATCACTAAGGCTTCATTGGCCAACATCAAATTATATAGGTTTTCTTCTTTCAAAACTCTACATTTAGGGATATTTTTGTTATTCTTCAGTTGACTGTTTCAGTACAACACTTTCTCTTCAAAAGTATCTGATTGCACAGGTTCAGTGGCAGAGAGACATTTTATGATCAGTGAAAGAATTTGTACAGTTTGGAGCTGCATACTTCTAGGAAAAGATTGCTTCCTGAAGATTGCTCAGCTGTGTCTTTCTTGGATCAAATTCAATGAAATTCACAACTTGCAGTCAGATTGTATTTGCCAGTCAGGCTGAATTCATTACACTGACAAAAACTTTTTCTGCTGCATTTTCTTGTTCCTTTCTTTTCCTGTCCTCCTTTTTTCCTTGTCCCTTCTCTCTCCCCACACTCTCACCTCTTCCTTGAGCTATACCCTGTGTCAAAACTTATCATAAAATGCCCTGTACATTTTCTGGCAAAACCAAGTGGAACAGTACACATCACCATCCCAAATATGCAAACGCTGAGATGCTAGAAGGCTTAGTACCAAATGAAAGTGCAGCCATCTGGAGGTAACTGCTAATGTGGATCTGAGCTTCCCAACTGGCTGAAACTTTGCGGTCTCAGAACTTTTTAGCAAAGTGTCAGTAAGCAAGAGACTCCACTCACACAGATTTGCATGGGGCACTGGACAGTAATTTTTCAAAAAATGAAAATTCTTCAAATTTTGTTTAGAACACAGCAAGGTTCATAGGGTTACTTTTAAAGATTGACATTGTAGTATAGTGTCCTGCTTATATTTTGAAATTATTTAGGGTTACTACAGTACGGTATGTAGCAATAATTCTGCATGTATGTCACTGGCAGATTTAAAATTGCAATTGTTCACTCCATGTCTTAATTGAAGCTGTAAGCCTTGAATCTATCTTAAGATATTTTTAGACAGAGGGAAATACAGATGCAAATAGGTATATATATGTCTTGGAAGTTAAATAAAATTAATACCATCAAGTGGGGGGTTCAGTGGTTCAAGTGTTCGTGCTGTTATGACCCCCTATCCCCAGCAAAAAGTAGGGTACTTGCAGAATTATAAAGAAATGAAACATATAGAGGTTAATCCAGGTATTATGAAGAATCCTTCCAGCTGCCTGCATTTCAAGACCATTTGGATGTCTTGCTTTTTAAAAGTATCTCTCGCACAGCAATGTGCATTGCAGCACACCATCCCCACACCGCTCTGCTCAGGGAGAGCCAGCCACTGATGCCCTCACCCTGTCCTGGGTCAGCTCCTCAACCCCTGCACTGCCCTCAGCAGGTGTATGGACACCTGGGAGCCCCTGGGCCAGCATGCCTAACACAGAATGCTGGCCTTGTTATTTAATTGGTGCTGTGTCGGCTACAAAAAAAAAAAAAAAAACCCACCAAAAAACAAAACCAACAAAAAACTCCAACCAACCAAACAAACAACAACCAGCACTGTTTTTAAATTACCAAGATATCTGCTAAGACGGCAGAAATTGCAGTACACTGTATTCTGCTTAAAATACGCATGAATATATATGGGTTCTATTTACAAGACATGAAATACTGCCAAAAGTACGCAGGTTTTTTAAGGATTCGGTTTTGTAATTCGCAACGCCCAATTTCTCCTTCACGATATCCTTATCTGTCTGTGCTCTAGTTTGAAAGCAGTAGCTCGCGGTGCCAGAGAATTTCAAGGACCGTGTCCTTCCAACAGGCGGGATGCCAGTGCGCTGCCGTCTGCGGCCGCACGGGCCACACGTATCGCGTGTGGGGGAAAATGAAGCTGTTAGATTTCATTAAACAAGCGCCGATCCTTATGGCTCTGGGGGCTGGTTTCGGGTTTTGGGGGTGGGGACGCCCTGCAATAAGCAGAGGACACCGCCGGCCCGCAGGCGCAGCCCGCCGCCAGCAGCAGGGAGCCGCAGGTGCCCGAGGGGACGCGGGCTGGCAGCGCAGCTGCGCCGGGCGCGGCTTCGCCTTCCGCAGCCCCACGTCCCGCCCGCCCCCGCCGCAGCGTCGGAGCCGCCGGAGCCCCGCTGCCTCGCCAGTGCAGCCTTTCGTGCCCGGAGCTGTGCGGCTGGAGAGAGCAGTGCCCGTTTCTGCCTCCTCTGGACCGTCTCGTGTCTCACCCGCCCCCCGGCACAGGCTGCTCAGGGAACTGACAAATGGATTTGCTGTCCGGCCACCCTGCTCGGCCGCCGCCGGGACGTCAAAGAAGAAGCGCGTTTTGCCTGTCTCTGAGTTCTAAGCGGGCCCAGACGCAAGTGCTCTCACTTCCCCGAGTTTGCACATCTTGAGCTCAAATCTACACAAAGATTCAGCCTCCTCCTATTCACACTGTCGGCAATGAGCAGCAGGATCTAGGGGCAATGTCACAACAAAAAGAGACCTTGAACTGGCTTCACCCTTTGCATAGTCATTATATTTGGGCAAAGTGGATAACAGCTCCTTCAGCACTAGCATAGTGGTATTTTATACTCGCTCGGCATTCACTTTACCCACGTATAAATAGCAAAAGGTTTCAGGCAGTGGAGAATCAGGACCAGTATCTTCAAAGGATTCTCAGCCAAAATAAGGCAGCTAGCCCTCCCCACCATAGCTTGCAATCTTGCTTAGCTGCAGGAAACATTCCCTGAAGGACACCTGCAACTGCTGGTTTGGCAGCATTGCATGCTGTGGTCCTTGGAGAAAATGTGCCTTCCTACCACCCCGTGCCTAGTGGTGGAATCAGACCCAAGCTTTCACCTGTAAAGTAGGCAGTAATAGGGTTCCATTTCTTAATGGGAGCCTTTTATTATCTCACACAGCATATTTACTACCCTACCAGTATTAAGTGCTTGCCTTAATATCCTTAGCACAGGACGTAGTGGTACATATCATCATAGTTACAATAACACTGGTTTGAACTATGTTAATTGAGGGCATCTATTCTAAAATCCAAGTGTTCCGAACAAAAAGTGAAATGTGCTGTTACTCAGCTGACATGATCTGGGAGAGTTCTCAGTGTACAAGAGCCACAGCAATAAGGGCCCAATGCACACAAGTGCCATTCAGTTACATGCTAACAAAACCTGAAAAATGTATGCTAAAACCCCATTTCAGAGGATGGCCGTATACTCTCGGGTACTAAAGTTCTCAGTTTTCCACTTAAATCCCGCCTGGTGAGTCAGGACATGGCCAGGTTTCCATACTCCAGCAGTGTTCCATTACTCCTCCTTATAAATTTCACACGCTGTTAATGCTTTCCAAACTGGCAACAGAGCTCAGGGGTGCATGAGGACAGTTTATTTTCCTGCTGAACTTTAAACAGAAATTCCACAGGCCCTCTGGTGGGGGTAAGAGCCCTGCTGACAGCCATCAGTTCACAACCTCTCGCCCACCCAACTTTGATCCCAGGCTGCGCAGAAACATCTCGGTTGCTCTCAGAGACTGCAGAGGGGAAAGAGAACAATGCAGATACCCATGACTCCCACTGCTGACATCTTGAGAGGAATCCATAAGAAGAGATATCCTGTATAGCATCATCCTGGACTGCAGAATATTTAGGATCACTGTCAGGGTTGAGCAAAGGTTCATGGGATTGCCCTTCACAATTTAACCCATATATAATGTTGAATTATATTGAATTATGAAACATAGGTCCAACACTATTTACATAATTTACATCATTCTGAATTTACATAATTCTGAAAAATCTGTTGGGGTTATCTCAAAATATGTTCTGTGTTTTCTTTGAACATCTTCTCCTGTGCTCATGATATCACATGAGAAACTCCAGGGTCTTCCTTATATACCTAGCTTCGATGGCTGAAGATAAATACTGGATAATTAAAAAAAAAAGATAGTCAATGAGAGAGATCAAACTTTCCTTAACCTTTCACTCTTTCAAGCTTTTCTTATTAAATTCTAAGGGCTAACAATTCTTTGACCATCAAGGATGTGCCTGTAGAGAGAACATGAGAGAAGAGGAGCTTCTCAGTGCTTCAAAGTGTTTTGCTTTGGTCTCCTATAGCAACAGAAGTAACAGTGTACTGCACACAGGCACAGTTTTTGAGACTGTGAATGTGAAAACTGACCAGCTTGGGACTACCAACCCAAATGAACATGGCACTTCAATCAGTAGCTAAAAATTGACCTTTTCTTGACAAGATAAATTGTCTTCTGAATTATCTGATGCCACAGTAAGACCTCCCCTCTGTTGGGGATTCACTAACTTTAAGCTACCTTTGGTATTATTGAATACAACATCAGCACCTTCATGCAGTTTCTATGTGCCCAAGTGTTCAAGACCCAGAGGAAAAGTTAAACCTTGAACAGTACTGTCCACGGTGCACTTGAAAGGCAAGATTGTCAAGCAGAAATCACCAACTTATATTTTAGGACAAAGTAAATAAAAATACCCAGACATTTCAGATACAGAAACCTCACCCACCATATCTTCTTGTATTTTCACAAGCACAATTTTCTGCTTGTTTAGTTCAAGAAGCGAAGTCCCTGGATACTTGATACAAGAATTGTGTAAGAGAAAGGAAAGCGGAAAACCAAATATGTGGACAAAGCACAGACATCACTTCCACATTAACAAAAACCTGTCCCCAAAGAGAAATGTTTCTAATTTCAGCAAAAGCTGGCTTCAGTTGTAACAAAAGAACACATAATCAGGATTTAAATATGGGTGACTTCCATATGAAGCCTTCTGAGAATGAAAAACTGTGCTCTCAGACCCACTGCCTCAGCTCATGCAAAACCACCCTTCCTTCGCTCTCCTACCTGGCTGCTGTCATCAAAGGTGCAAGTGAGTAATGGTTCCAGTCAAAGCAATTTGGTTCACTACTCCAGCAAATATGGCTGTTGGCTCTCTCTTCCACCTATTTGGAAAACAAATATTAAAGATTTGTAACAACTGTGATCAATTCAGCCTGCTGTTTGATTTTATAACCTAACTGACATTATGGTGTTGGCTACATCAATACATGTAAGAACTTCAGAGATTGTCACAGTCCTTGCTACCTTCAGAGCAATGTGGCACCAGCAATCAGTAGGTCTCCTGTGGTTTCCAACTTGCTGTGGGCTACAATACACATCAACTAATGCATGTCAAAGTGAAAACAATAGACATACAAGGCCAGTAGGTGCATACAGGGATGTATTTTCAAACACGATATATTCAAAAAGCAGGGTAAACACAAAGCATGAAGTGTCTTTGTAATATCTTTACATTTAGACCTTGTCATTCCAAGTGTTCTGCCTAATTTCTGTCTAATTTTGAAAACATCATGCCCAAATGCTAACTTAAGAACACGTATTTTTTAATTAAATGCAAATACTTTCTTGTTATTGAACAAGAGCAACGTGATGGTCTTTCATCCTGCTTCTTTCCTATTTAGCACTGGGCTTTAAAAATGACATCACGTCTAGGAATTCCCTTTCCCATATGATGCTAGTATGTTTTAGAAACTAAGTTATTAGCATACACTGTGAAAACCAGTCATAATCCTTACATTTCTCTTTACATGTGATGGCACTCTGGAAAAGACCACAAAGAAAGCACTTTCTGAATGCAGAAGACCTGCTGTAGGCATGTGTGCAGGAGTGTATGTGCATCCGAGGCACAGAGCACCAGGAGGTATGTTCATTAATGTGTTAGACACGTTAGACAGCCACAGGCTGCTCTGCTTACACCTTCCAGGGAGTGGGTTATGGAATACTTTACTGGGGCATACAGACAAGGCAGCAGGAACTGGAGACTCAAATCTAATCTGTACACAGCGGAGCTGGCTGAAACGCCCACCTTGTAAATACTGAGGCAACAAACCTTCAGTGGTCTGGTAGCGACAACGTACTCCAGTGGGCCTGGCTGCTCTGATTTTGTGAAGACTGGTGTGAACACACAGACAACCTCAGCATGCATTTTGCTCAGGGCACTTTCTTTCAGGTTTCCCTGGATACCCACATGTGAGATCCCAGGTGGTGTGACGGGTAGGCAACAAGTGTGAGCATCCCAGGTGGATGTGCTCCTGCACAGGGCAGCACTCCAGGGGTGCACAGGGTCCCAGCAAGAAGTGCAGCTCATGTTGCCCCTTCTCCTGCTCTTTTGCCCTGGTTGTGTCACTGGGCCCTGGCTGGCTACTGTCTCAGGTGACCAGGTCACCACAGCAGAAGAAGGTACGTGCTCCTCAAGGGCTTACCCAAGACAAGGTAGAGGAGCATGTCAGAGGACCTGGACAGGAAAATCTCAAATTTAGCACACCTAACTTGCAGATTTTTGCCTGTGGCCTGACTATACCATACCCTGAAGCCAAAGTAAACTTCTCTCTGCTTCCAGCAGGGAAAGCCTGTCCTCTGTGGGGTGGGCAACACATGTTGCTTGCACTGCTAGCAGAGCACAGATGTGAGCTAGTGGAAACAGGGTGCCAAAAGCTGAAAGGTAAAGCAGGCCTGGAACTGGTTGGCAATAAAACGGATACACTTGTGCTGTTTTTCCCTGAAATGTTTGCCACCAGCAACAAAAACAAATAGCAAATGATAATGTGTTATTGACCAGCACGCCAACAGCAGTCTATACAGGAATCTGAGCATATAAAATAACATAAGCTCTGGCTGCAGCCCCTGGCATTTTATCACACCAATCTACAGCTTTCTAGGAAATGATCTGGGTGTGAAGCCAGGAACCACTTTTGAACCTTTGAACAGACAGGGCCCAATATGGTTTTAATCTGTTGGTGAAACCTTGGCACGGTTCTACTCAAGGGCAAAACTCTGTATTTAGCAGGGCCAGCATTTCAATCACTACTTTTACAATTGACCTGAAAAATGTAACAGCCAAAAAAGCAAAGCAAAGCAGTAAAGAAGTTATGAGTCCTTATTCTCCCATCCTTCAGTAGGACCTAGGAGTACTCTGGATTATAGCATCTTCCCTGGTGTGGCATGGATACCTTCCAGTCCTAATGCAGACACCCCTGTACTTTCACAGGCTGAACTGGTTTTAGTGATGCTGGCTACACTTGCACACAGTTTTTAATTAATATGCTTCATGAACTTGTTTATCCTATCTGCAACCTAAAGACAAGGGTTTTTATTCTCATTTACACTCAATCCTCTTTATGGTACCCTGGCAGAAGCAGAGGAGACTTTCATGACAAGAGAATAAAGCCATGGAACAAAATCACACTTCTGCCGCTCCAGCTTCATAGAGAGGGTTTAAATTGAAATCCATGAGGAACACTATATTCCATTTTGCCCTAACTTATTTTAGCTCAAAACTGCTGGGATCCAATGTCTTCCCCCTTGCTGTGGTAACCTCACTGTCCTCAACATGGTTTTTTAAAGAATACTCTAGCATCTGATCCATTCAGTGCAGGCTGGATCAGTTTCTGAGTATTTAAGAAACTTAATAATTACTTACAAGGAGGCAAAACATTATCCAAACCAAGATCTGATTAAGGACAGCAGGGTTCTGTCCTGGCAGTTCCAGTGCATCTCCCTACTAACCCAGCATCTCACAGCAGCACTGGCTCCAGCAAACAGGACGTGTTCTGAAGGAACAGCCAACCTGCAGAGTTTCTAACAAGCCCAGATAACGCATGTGTCGTCAAAGAGGATTTTGCTGCCTAATTAAAGCTTCCAGAGTTATTGTTTGGATAGTAAAACCAGGAACTTTTAATTTGCTTTTATCACCAGATTAGTAAAAATTTGAGCAATCCTTTGTTCCTTTGCTGCAGAAGAAAACAAGCGTGCCTCCAATGCTTGCCCACCAAAGACAGACAGCAATACAACCACCACTGCTGAGCATTTTCTAGTGTTTAGGAATTGCTAGGTCTCTTCTTACAACTAACAAATGATTGGGCAAAAGGAAATGACCTAAAGTTGCATCAGAGGAGGTTTAGATTGGATATTAGGAAAAACTTCTTTGCGGAAAGAGTTGTCAAGCCTTGGGACAGGCTGCCCAGGGTTGAGTCACCATCCCTGGAGGTATTTAAAAGACACGCAGATGTGACACTTGGGGACGAGGCTTAGTCGTGGACTTGGCAGTGCTGTGTTAACAGCTGGACTTCCACCCTAAACCATTCTGTGATTCTATTTGGTCATACCTGGACATGACTCTCCTAATCTCCTGCAGTTATTTGCCAGCCACTGGGACTATGAATAGACAAGCTCATCAGAAGGGAAATGAGAGTATGAAAATCACAGCATGTCTCACTGTTTGGAAGAGCTTTTTCAATTTGAACTTTGCCTCTCAAATGCTCTGGGAATAGCCTTTTACACAGGACCTGGAAACACAGGCAGAAGTGCTCTGATAATGACTCTTACACCATCTGCTTTTGAAGGACTGCTAGCAGCCTTGGCAACCTCTGTAATCATTTTCTAGTCATAGAACTACACCTTCAGTGGTGAAACAAAAATGTAACAGAGACATCAGCATCATCTGACCATACGAATTAATTAATGTCATGGATCAACAACACAATCTTTGCTTTATATTATTTCTTATGTATTTGTTAAACTGACACTGTAAGGTCAGTTGAGGGTAGGGGGTTGACAGGGAGATTCCTGTGCACCTTCCAAAGCAAAAAAAAAGTCAGAAATCTCATGTGTATTTGAATCAGAAACTAAAAGTTTTGGAAAGCAACTGGATAATATTTTACTGCTAATTATTCAAAGATTCACAAACTGTACAGTAAACATGTGAAATTGCTTCAAGAGTACAAAGGGCAAATAAAGCCGTGCCCGTGTTGCTCCTTAACTGGCTTGCAGCAGATAGCATTCCAGCACAGACTGTAACTTACCACGGTTTGGGAATTTACCTCAAGCCTCACTTTGACCAGGTCTTTAAGGTACCACTAAGCTACAGCCAGGTTCCAGGTTTATACAGGATAATTTGTACCAAAGAAGAGCCAGGCAATATGGGTAGAAAAATGTGCACACTTCTCCAATGCATCAACAAACAACTTGAATTCATGGCTGGTAACTCAAAACAGTGGGGCTATATGCAAATCTCCCACTCCAAATCATCTTGCATGAGTTCTCTCTTTATAGATCTTTTCTTACTTAATGCAATGAATTAACCATAAGAACTTCTGTACTGTAATATGTAGGGTGTGAAGTTGGTCAGAGTGGATTTTCTAATATTTTAATTTTTTCGTTTTCTCTTTTTTCTCGTTTTGCTCCTTTTCAAACACAGAAGGTCCATAGAACTCTGTGAATTATTGTCTGTAATGGGAGAAATAAGAAGTCTAAAATTTGCTTGATTGCAGCTATGCTGTATTAAGTTCCAGGCATCAATCTCAATCGCAGCACTTTTTCTCCAAATGGCCAATATTTTACAGTTATTGCTCTCTAAACAAAACACAATTTATTATACACACAATTTGATAGCTACAGCAGCTAAGGCTAGAAGCAAAAAAATCTTCTGACATGAAGAAGGTAAAAGCAATGTCATACATTAAATTGACTTCATATGATCAATGCCAGAAGACAATCATCTGTGAAATGATGTTCATGCCCTGATCAAATGCAATCATACCATACGCAATTGAATTTGGAAAAAGTGGAAGAAAATTATTCCCATTAGTTTACTGGTGTTCTTAATGTATTCACACAAATCATCTTTGAACGGATGAATTAAAATACTTAAAGCAACTCTACCTTTGCCCTCTTAATTCCAGGTCATTCTGGCAGCTCCCAATACTGCAGAAATATGTTTTCCCACAACCAGTTTGATAAAATTAGTGGATCAAAACTTGAACTACTTCTAAAGTAAAAGGTATATAATTTATTTTTTTGAATCAAATGTTATATGTAACAAAATGTATATGGACTTTGTTACTTTCCATGTAGGTAATTCACTTTATTAAAACAAAGAACCTAATTTCTTCTTGGGAGCCTCCCTGTGTTATCTCCTCTATCTTCAGAGCCCAATCTGCACAGGAGCTTATTTTGCTGCCGCCGCTGAAACCATGATTTTGGGTTACTTTTTTCACTTCAGCCAGGAGCTAAATTAGCAAGAGCACATCCCCCTAAGTATAGGTCCATAACCTCACTGCAAAAAACAGTGTAGACACTGCCAACTGAGACAAGCACCCTCACTAACCAGGCTTGATGCTTTTAGACAATGGTCAAGCTGACAATTGACACAGTGTCCTCAAACACACATTGCTCAACCCATTTGCCTAGCCTGCTGCTGCCAAGAGGGCTGTTTGTGCAGGCAGCTGGCAGGAAGATGGGAGTACATCTGGCGATCCTCCGACAGTAGGCAGGGAAAATGAAAACATCAGATCTCAGCCAAGCCCAAGATAGGATTCTAGGTAAAGCTCATGCTCTATGGGATCCAAACATGCTCTTTGGCAAAACAGACTTTGGCAAAATCATCACGAGGAACCTCCCACACTGAGTGGCCTTGGCTTCCGTTCTCTCTTTGAATGACTACCCTGCTATGACACCCATGCACTGGGGAAAACCAATGCAGCAAGGCACACAATGAAGAAACTGAGGCAGAGGCACTAAGAGGCCATTAAGGCCACTAAGCAGGTAGGCTACAATATGGCAGGTAACCCACTAGACCATGGCAATTACTTGAGCTGTCAAAACTATCTCCATCTCCTTGGAAAGACCATTGTAACATCAAGCCCATGGCAGAGTAATGGCCATAGTGCTGGACAATCCCAGCAGCAGCTGAAAGCTAACTTGTCTCTGAGAAGCTGGCATTTGGTCAGCCATGCAGGATACCAGGAGGGAAGTGGGGTGTCTGCGAGCAATACAGTTTTGCCAGCAGGGAAAATAATCTAAGGACTTGGGGTCTGTTTAGAGAGTTTTGGTTGTTACCTGCAAAATCTAAGCCAAGGTTCCCCATAAAATAAAACTAAGAGCTCAGTGAGTCTGGTGTTAATGAAAAGTATAGACTTCACTCAAGGCACTCTGAATTTAGACCAGCTAAGCTTAGATCACTGTCGGACAGTTGCAGAGACAGCTTGTACAGCACAGGATTGCACAACTGTTTTTCCAGGTTGGCAGTCGCAGTGTAACACCATCACTGGCAGCTGATCATTTGTCTTGAAAATCTGAACAGGCCACCAAACCATCTCTGAGCACACACTTTTATAGCACTTCTGCTGGACATCATGTGACCTCTTTACAAGGAAACTACCTCACTATCCCTTGTTATTGCCACATCTAGAGAGGGACTGTTTAAAGTGTCCTTTCTCCCAGTCCCTCCACTCTGGTCCTCCAGGTCTTAGGACTACCAAGAGAAAGGCAGCAGTGAAGTCTCTGGTCCTCCTCAGTGAGGCAAGATCCCTCTGCACTGATGTCACTCCTCTCTTGGGGTGTGCTCAGCAAGTCAGTAATTTGTCATGAGCGTGGGCCCTATCCATACATGGCAGGCTGGAGGAGGAATGACCTCAAACTCCGCTTCTAATCCAGGGGGTGTTGCCAAAGCACAGTGTTTGAGTTTGATACATGAAGTGCAGAGATATTTTCAGCTACTGAATCACACTTTTGGCTCCACAGCTAACTTGAACTTCTCCTTAGTTTTGTTTGCAATTTTTCACATTTTGCGATCGCCATTGACTCTCAGAAAAAGAAAAGAGGTGGTGTTTTAAAGACAAAATCCCCCTACATAATCATAAATGTGAAGATTTCTTTAAAAATTAATTTTATTTGAATAACTTCTATTTTATTCTCTTGTATGTGTGGAGGAGTGGAGTAAAACAAATTACTAATAGATTATGGTGCATCACCAATGTCTGGCTTCTTTATTTCACATTCTAAATCTATGCTATTAAATGCTGCCAATGAATGTTTTCTAATGATTTTTGTGTCCAACACAAGAATGAAAGAGTCTAAAAAATAAGGCAGTGCAACAGCAGTTAGCTTGGACACAGCTACACAAGAGCTCTTAGCTATATATTCCTATAGCTGAAGCAAAAATATTTTGCTATACTTGCCCCATAAAACCATATTCACTTGACCACAATTCACAACCATAATTTGAAACTGGCAGTAATGAAAAAGCAAAGTGTCATTTTGCAGTGCAAAGGCATAAGTCTTAATTGGCTTATCCTGCTTCCTACAACTGCATCACCTCTGTCACTGTGGCCTGAGCCTACTGTCACTGATTTGGGAGGAAAGCTCTGGCAGAAAAATTATGCAACCTCAATCACAGCTAAGCAAGTCATTTAAGCATATGCTTAATTCCAGCTCTAATCAGTAAAGTCAATTCAGGAAAGCATGTGCTCAAGTCAAAAGTGAAGAGGTAGTCTGCATCTTTTTGAAAATCGGTTTTTCACAGGGTGAGGATGTTGCACAGAACTTCCCTTGATTTCCTTTGGAGCTCATCAGGCTGGAAGAAGGTGGAATTCAGCTCTTAATCAAACTGTCACTCATGCATGTAAAGTACTAGTCTTTTTAACTCATCCACAGCTCAGTTAAGCAAAAACAAATTTTAAAAAGGCCATGGGACATATCCTTGGAGTGGACATAAATATATATACATACTACATATACTAATGATTGCAGGGACTACAGAGGCAGGAGTCAACACAAAAAACCTTGTGGTAAGAAGCTACCATAGGAAATTCTGTACGTACATTGCTGATGAGCCTTACTGAGCCTTGTCACAGAGTGAATTGGGAGCTTTTCTTATCTACTGGAAGAAGACTGAAAAATAATGGGCATTCAGACTCTTCATTTACATTTTCCTCATGTGGCAATGAGGAAAGAGTGGGGATAATAAACACACTGCCTTGACAAGCAATGTGGCTCTTCCCTTGATGGACTGAAGTAACAGGGCAGCCTCTAACATCATCTGAAACCTATTATTTTCCTTTAAATTTCCTTCAGTCTTTGCAAGCAACATTAATCTAACAGAGACAACTTCCAGCCAAGCACAGATCCCCAGGAGCATTCCTTGACTGCAGGCATGTGGGAAAGGAAAAGCCTGTTGGAAAGAGCAGGGCTGGAACCAGTCATGGGGAATTCATGCCCAGCAGCAGGCTGCACCATTTGCCTGCCTCTGCCCTTCTCCCCAGACGAAGGAGCCTTATCTACCTTTGCAGATATCAGAATCAATTACAAGTACCATGGGGCTGCCCTAAATTATGCTTTGCTGCCCGAGGCTGCTTTCTGCCAAGCTCCCAAGTGAGTCCCCATAGGAAAAAGCTGTGGGGAATGTGGGGAAGGGAGCTCCGAGGGCCAGGCTCTACCTGTTCTTCCACTCCTCCAGCTGCTGTCAACGCACTGACTTGTTCTGTGTTTGTGATTGCAATCTGTCCCTGCCCCAAAGGTGCTGCCAACTGTATAAATGTTTTCAGAAATTAAACAACTCCAGAAAAATACACATTAGGCAAATATCTTCTCTCTTCCCAGAGGACACAACATGGAGTACCAGTCACAAACAAAAATGGACCAAAGAAAGCACAGGGGCATTGTGGAAAAAAACCTCATTTAGTGAAGGGCTTCTCTGCCCTCTTCCCAGCCATTAGGACAGTGGCTTTACAGCCTGCTGAAGTGGCTGGTCAGCCACTAAAATTGGATAAATTGAGCCACAGAAAAGACAACTGAAAGCAAGGAGACAAACAGCAAAAATAAATGAGACAACAGATGGAAAGCAGAAATGCAAAGTCTAAACTGCAGCTGTAATTCTGCTGGTAACAGTCACATTTAAGAATAGTTCAGTTTGCTTTCCAGTTTTGGAGAGGAAAAGAGTTTTCTTATTTAAAAACCCCAAATCGTTAGCTGAACTGCTGTGGGTTTTCCCCAGATATTTTGTGGGACAGGAAAATTATTTTTCTCCAAGCCTAGGAATGCAGAAACACTTCTAAGAAAGGGCAAAATTCTGACAACCCTCTGGTGTTGTGCTAGTACTGTTGGGAGGGGAGAGGAAGGTCACATCAATAAAATCTATAGCCACAAGTGAAAGAGCTGTGTTTTAGCTGCTGCTGGCCAGGGGTCAGTCCCTGGCACTGTTCAGAGCTCTCCCATGGTAGCTCAACTTCCTCAGTCTTTCTCCTTTACTTGCATGACTCTTACAATTAGGCAGGAAAAGGGTAGTTATCGTTGTAGCAATGTTTTTGTAGGTTTATTTGGCAGCATTTCTAGCAGGATTTTAGTATAGTTTTGATAACGTGCAAGTATGGGAAAGAAGGATTTCCACATTGGCCAAAGAAACAGTTGTGGCAAGACTACCTATTTTTAACATGGTTTATTCCTAGCACTATTTCAGACACAGTATTTTCTCTCCCATCTGTTGACACAGTTGTTTTGTTTCTCTAAAGACATAGTTGTCTGTCTCTTGGAGAAAAAAAACGAACACCAACACCATGAATAGTTGCAGAGAAAAACACCAGACTGAAACCCAATCAAACAGTGATCTGGTCAAAAGGTAACACTGCTGCAATGTACAGCAATTCTTCAGATACCTCTTAAAATTTACATCAGGTATTTTAAGTGTGACTGTGAATCTTTCAAATTCAGATCTGGTATACTCAACAACTAACGAAGATGGTTTATTGATCTAAGGGGTCTAACTGCAAAGCTGCTATTGGAGCAATGTACCAGTCTGTTCAGGAGGAATGCAGACACAGAGTGAAGTGCAAACACTTTCTTTAATAAGGGAACAAAAATATAATGAGAGCATCAAGGGGAAAAACATAAACCCCAAAGGCTGATAAAAATTAAACTGGTAAAACAGGACAAAATATTAAGCAATCCTTTTAACACTCGGCCTGCCAGGCTGTTTTCTCTGATTTTTAATGATAATTTTTTTGCCTTGCTGGACTGCTGGAGTCCATGGTTATAATCTTGCAGGCAATCTGAAAACCTTATCTCTTCTCAAAGGCATTTCAGGCAGCTTGAGAGCTGGTGGTGGAAGCAAATAAAACTGAAGCATGGCTAAGGTACGACCTCTGCAGATCACTACAGCACCTCTGTTCTTATAGGACAGCCTATTTGCTGGAAAAGCTGCAATATGAAAACCTGATATATTAAAGGTCAAGACTCCAATACAGAGCAGACTCATCTGTATTGTGTTTTAATTTCTTTTTATGCCAAGAGGTGCCTAGGGTTCTGAAGAGGTGACAGAAAGATAAATCATGCATGACAAACTGGAACAGAACACAAGGCTGTATCCAGAATAGGATAGCTCTGCTGGTGCAGCTGTCCAAGCACACTGTACTGACAGTGTTCCCAGCACAGCCTTCATTCCTACCAGCAAAATTATGTTATTTGCTGGCACAGCTTTTTCCTGAGGTCCATCTTCCCTCATACAACACACTAAAAGTGTTTCAGTAAAAGTAAAGGTTTGTTTGAAGTGTATCCACAGTGAGAGCTTTTGTGTGTGTTAGAGATCAAGTCAAGGATCATGTCTCTTTATACCAAGACAGGAGAGACAGCAAAAATCTGTAAAACAGGCATGTTCTTCATTTGACTGGAGTAAGAAGTCCTTTGTAAAGGCTTCAATACTGGCTTCTGCCCCTGTTGGGAATCTTACCTTCTCATGCACTTTTGCAGAAACGCAGAGATAAAATGTCTTACCACACATACCCTCATCAGAAAGGTTATGGTATTTCCACAAGCAAAAGAAGTTTCCAGCACTCCCGTGACTGACCCCAGCTCCTGCTCTACCCCTGTTCTGTAGCAGGCTCACCTACCTGGCCCTGCCCACATCAGTGAGGCTGAGCCTGGGCTAAGCACCCTTCCCCAGAGCCATGGGAAGGGGGAAGCAGACTGTGGGCTTGGTGCCACTGCCTGCTGCAGGCACAGCCTCCTCCCAGGATGGAGAAGGAAGGACCACGATGTACAGACACATAAGGGAAAATTATGCCAAACCAAGTGCCAGGTACCATGTGGGCAGTTTAAGAAAACAACCAAATTCACCGAGACGATGAAAACAACTGATTGAAGATGAATTTTCAAAATAATTTTATTAGAAAGCTTTCAGGGGCTGTGCGAAGTTATTTTTCAGGTGTGCTATATGGTATGACCTACTGGTCACAATCATTTAAGTGATTTAAGATTTTAAGACTGTTGTCTGTGATTTTCATAAGTGACTTTAACATGCCTTTGAAGAAATTAGGACCAGCAAAGGATCTGGCAGCAACTCACACATGGTTTCCAGCCTGTCAAAAGGGCTTACCTGCTTACCTGCCTTTGGTTTGATGATGTCTACAGCTGCAGTCATTGGCCACCCAGTATTATCTAATTTTTTTATAAAACATACAGTACCTATTTCTGGAAGGCTGGACTTACTCCAGGCTACTACGGTTTCCATAGACAGGAAGCTTGAAGGTTTGGGATTAAAACAGCAGGAGGTTGAAAAGAAAATTGAGGATCTGGAAATAACAACTGATAGTCCTGACGCAATCATCACTGAGAACATTGCAGCTCTGAAAAATGTAATCAACAGCCTGGAGAATAATCTCAGATAAAAGGCTAGGTTTTGGAGGCCAGTGGAAAGCTCCTGCAAGGACAGTTACAAGACAGGTTTTGGTATACTTTTCCATAAGAGTTTCAAGAATTTCTCCTCAGCATCATGTAGGAAAACATGATATAAATGTATCTATCCATGCTATGCCGGCACATCTCATTTGAAGGAAAATGTTGTTGGTAAGAGCTATGACAGCACATCTTCCTCTAGCTGTGGAAGCTGAAGGTCCTTCTGTCCCTGCTTGTTCCACGCTGGCTGAAGGCTCACATTTCTACCTCATTCAGTGTGAGCCCTCCACTGACCTTCAACCAAAGCCAACCCAGATGGCTTTGCCTGGAGTGAGAGGCAGAGCACTTCCACAGCTCTTCTCACAAGTAGGGTGGTGGGGTAGTAATCTCCAGCCTGTAAGCAATGACGGTCCATGGGCAGAGGGTCATCTTTAACCTATGCAGTCCCTTGCAATTCCTGTCCACTGTCTGAGATCTGAAGCATAGATGATGAGTTATAGAAAAGGCAAGATGGAAAGTTTAACTTGCTGCATCACTAAAGTAATAGCTGAAGAAATAAGCTTACCAGACACGCTACTGAACTTAAAGCCCTAAATAAAAATTTTCTATGATGTGGTACTTGACAGAAGACTCATTTCTTCAGAGCAGACACAAAGGTTTTATCCTGAATTTTCAGAGCTCATGAATGTTGTTGTAGACAAAGTACCTCCCTTGAATATCCTTCTGCGATAGTCAAGACAAGAAAGAATAAAATACAGACTCCAATAGTGTACTAAACCCATCCCTCTCTAAATTGCCTTTTTTTACTATGCCCAGAAAACTCATGAAAAAAGCAATATATTTTAAGAAAAAAATTACTGACCTTTGAAACACAGATGATAATGCAGGTGAGCAGAGCCTCCCCTAAATTTGGTGCCTCCGTTCCAAAAGCTAGGTGCCAGCTCTAACAGATACCATAACACTAAATGGCAGAAAGAGACTGGCTGACTTAAAGAGTCTGGCAGGGATTAGCTAAACCTGGTTTCTGAGGATGTTTCATATTAACATATGGTATCTTCAAGGCCTGGTTGTCCCAGGAAACAGAGAAATGGAAAAACCAGGTTTTTAGGCTACCTTTGCTTTCTCCGCTGCATTCAGCTGAGCTTTGGTGCAGCTGCAAGCAAAAGACTAAGGAGTATAAGGTGGCAATTTCACCAAGACTAGTACCCTTAAACCCCAAAGGTTTTATTTTATGTTAGGGCTCCTGCTCAAAAATTAGTAAAACCAGAAAAACGGCGAGAGGCCGCTCTGACTGTAGAAATGCCAACCAAGGAAAAAACTGCCCTAGGAAAGGATACAAAAAAAGTGAATGGGACTTAAAAATGCTTTTGGATAACAGAGTCAACATATAAGGCTAAAAAAACATGTTTCTACCAGGAAAACATAATCCCACTACTAAGAAACATAAGAAATCAAGCTAAAGGTTTCTCATGAAAAATAAAAGACACAACAAACCATAGTGATCACTCAGAAATTCAGATACAATGAATGGTTAAGAAAAGTGATAAGGTAGGAAAAAAAAGGACAAAACAGATCCCTGCTGAATTTTACATCTCCAAAGAATTACTCAAATTCCCATTCAAGCATTTCCAGAGATTAATACCACCAATTCTGATTCAGGCAGTTACAATAGATATATTAAAATTTAGTCAATTATGCCCCAAACCATTATTGCACTGTTCTAGAACCTTTGTGATCACCATAAACTGCTTGCATGATAGAAGAGCAAGCACTCAAAGAAAAGAAGCTGGTTTTTTTCTGTCAGGACTACTTCATGGGAGACAAGCAGAATAATGAGATCCCAGGAAGAGATTCCAGACAGAGCCTGATGAACTTTGCATGACCTTAGGACAGGTAAAGCACTACTCACCACTTCTCTAAGGATTGCTTACTAATACACCAATCCTGCAGCAGTTTCAAATGTGATTAAAAGAGGATAAGTCAATGGAGTCAGATTAACTTTGCTGGGGCTACTCCACTTCTTTCACTCTGACAAGTCAAAGAAATTCTGAATTTGAACTGCAGATGTAGGTTTTGGCACCTATGTTCCAACGCTTTTCATACCATTTCATTACAGCTACTCCTGGCAATGAGCAATGAAGTCCTCAGTGGGTTTGCAGATCATCACAGCAACGTGATTAGAAAACTCGGTCCAAATATCGTAAAAGTCAATGGAACTTGGATTGAGACCAAAGGGAAATGCTCTTCCCTGCCAGGTGTGATTAGCTATACATCATGTTGCTTCTGTGGATGAAAGTGAATCTTTGCCCATGCACCAATTTTGATTACTTAACAATAGAGCCTGCTTTAGAACAATGTAGTGTCATGAAAGAAAATATAACCTGGCATAGAGAAAACACATCTTCAATTAAAAATTCCACTGACTACAGTCACTGTTGAGGAAGACAATCACACTATTACTTTAGGGTATGCACATACATACAAACACATGCATGCACCAGCTTACTGATCTGTAAGTCCTCTAAACCCTTCTCTGGGAACCTGCACCACAACAGACATTTGTAGCAGGAAAGATGTAGCTCATGTATGTGGTCATGGGGACACAGATTGTATCTCACCTCCCATGTGAGATTATTCTCTAAAATTCTAAACATTTCCTATCTTTAAAATATGGAGACATTCCTGTAGGGGGGAAAAAAAAAGTATAATTCTAAGGAAAAAAGCCAAATGTTTTAAGTATAGCCTAAATATCTATAAGATATTTTATTTTTAATACCAATTTCCAGAGATTATCCATAAACACAAACACACTACTGAATTTATGTAATAATTATCTGGCATTTTACATCTGCAATAAATGCAAAGCAATATTGGTAATATTATTGTCTTACATGCTGTTCTTAGCGCAGAGGGCTTTTTTGCCAACAGGGCTGTAATAATTCACATACCAACTGGAAGAACAAGTCAGTCTGCAAAGGTTGAATCTGAAGAGAACAAAAATCACGGAAACATCTGGGATGGAAGCCACCTCTAAACAGGTCATCCTAGGTCACCTGTAACAGACACTTATCTAGTCTAGCTGTGACTGACTCCACACCCTCCCATGGCAGTTTGCTCCACTGACCTAAATGTTGTATAGGAGTAAACCCCTTTCCAATATCAAACAGTCTAGAGCAAAGTACTTCCTGCTGTTGTTTAACCACAGTATTTCCCCTCCAATTTCTCTTCAGCAACATATGAAAACATCTTGCCTCGTTCATTCCAGCCCTTGCAGATATATATGTGCACCTAAAGCTCTCACTTAGGTTCTCTCCAGACCCAATGTACCTAGATTTCTTCTCTTAAACATACTTTCATCTGGACTTTGGGGTTCTCCATCTTCCTGAAGAGTCCCGTGAATTGAGGTTGCCCCTTAGCTCTTTGATTTTGTGGACTGAAGAGGATTTAAAATATTTGCACCAAGTCTGGTTAGGAATTTAATTTATGAGGCTTGAAGATAAAAATATGTCATTGCAGAACTCCCTGCTTTATAGTAGCATTTGTTCTTTCAAATTTAATATTGTTCTCCCAAGAGATACCTAAAGAAAATCCCACATACGAGATCAATATTCAGATTAATGAAACAGCTGGAATTTAATACTACCCTTTTCAGGATGTGCCCTGTAATTCCAGAGAACCCACCCACACAAACAAAGAGTGTTACCTCCCTGCATAAACTTATGTCACCTCCATTAGGGATTGCTCAGAATGAAGCCACATCAGCACAAAGATTACCTGAACATTTACACAGAACATCAGGAGGCTGTTGAGGTCACACCAAATTCCAGTAGCAGGAACTTAAAAGCTACTTCTGATATGCCTGGTTTGCAATCATGGCCCATATACTTTGACTTTGAAGTAACACCCCTCACCTGATAGATGTGACATACCTGTGCTCCCAACACAGAGGAGGTCCAGGAGCACAGGAGAAGCTGTTGGCCTCCCCATGCTCTCTCAGAGGGAGTCTTTGGCTGAGCTGCCTGGGGTCACACACTGTGTGTGCAAGGCATGTGCCACCAAACATCCACCTGTCCCAACTCTGCCAATGCCTAACACAGATCCCTCTGAGTGATGTCTGAGCAACCCATAAAGACAGATTGGGGTGGTCAAGTTCTCCATCTGTGACAGAACACCTGTGCTGGTTTTGATACCTGAGAAAATGCAATTTCCACAACTGTGGATTTAAAATACAGCACTCATTTGATGTATCATTGTGTCATGATATCTGGAACTTAAAATCAATTATTTGCCTGTAACAAAAAGTCCATTTTCCCAATGAAAATACATGCCTTAAGTGCTAAAGACACAGGAAGAGGAGACTTATTTTCCTCTGTTTAGACACAAAGATTGGCAGAGCATATCTGAACGGCTCTGCTCCACTGTTACTTCAAAGGGCTGCAATATAAGACTCATCCAACTTGTTTTCAGAATCAATACATGGAAGGTTTGGGTTTCCTAGTTTTTCACTGTTTCAACAGAGACAGGCCAGCCCTGCTGGGACTGCCTTTGCCTAGTGACAGCATGAGAAGCTGCAAACAGATTACAATAGCATGGCACGAGCAATTTCTATATTAAAGAGAGAGCTGTAAAGTCTGATACAAACAGACAAGCATTACATTTTCCAGCATGCAGCTCAAAAGACAAGATTATTGACCATAAAATAAATTATATAACCCAACTTAAGCATTATGTCATCTAAGACCTTGGTTAGGCCACTACCTTTGAGATATAGATATAGATATAGATATAGATATAGATATATATATGTTATATATAATATATATAATTATTTTTCCCAGACAACTGTCAAGTTACATTCCTTATATAACACTGCTGCAGTGCTAAGCTGAAGCATAATGACTCTGCTCATTATAGGGTTATTATGAGCTCTGAGATGAAGAGCTGTCAATAATTTGATTTTCTCCATATAAGGTAAAACACTGGCTTTGTTACAAAGGGAATCCCAGTTACATCTGTCTGAAACATTAATTACAGTAATGAACAGGTTAAGAGCAGTAACCACAGGTCTCCCTCCAGCAAGACAGGCAAGCCTGTAACTCAGGGGGTGTGCGGGACAAGGAAAAGGGATGCTGCAACCTCAGCTGCTGGACCTGGCCTTAGTATACAATCCTCTTCATCCTTGTACTGAAGAAGACAGTACACAATCCTGCAGTGCTCACGGCCAAACGGACCCAATGTTTTTTTATAAAACATATAATACCTATACAAAGTAGATTTTCTTGATAGTTCAGTCTAGCCTTTTTTTTTGGCCATTTTTGCTGTCAATTCTGTTCAGCCTATTAAAGACTGTGGGAAAAAAATTGTCTTCAGAAGGGATTTATATTCCAATCATATAATCTCAGTTTCTTTCAGAAAAAGAGTTATTGACCTGGTTCTTGAGTTTTCAGATAAGTCAGGTCCAACTTTCAGATGTTATGATTATGTTGTGATTAGGTTTTGCCAATGGCTTCCTATTTCATATACTGCAAGATAAACTGATACCTGTGCAGTTAGGTTCCAAATGTGTTAAATCAATTTGATAATGACAGGGCTAGTAGGTAAGTCTCTAACTCCTTCCTGTCCATTTATACAGTAGTGGGTTTTTTGGTCATCTTTTCTTCTAAAGACCTGTGATCTAAAGGTCTTTTAAAGGCCCCATCTCTAGTGAACCAGCTTTTGAAGCTACAAGTCCTTGCAGTAAAAAAGCATAGGTGTTCCTTCCCAAGGATGCCACTGTATCTCTTACCATCAATATCCAATTGAGTTGCAAAGCATACTGTGGATTCTGTCAAACCCCTTGCTGGAGCTTGTCCTGGTTTGTTACTGCACTGGTATTCCCAAGAGCCAGCTGGGCTTTGTTCACTGCAGGCCGATGGATCAGCAGGAGATCAGGGACCACTGCAATGCTCGCAGCAGCTGCCTCTGCCTGCTCAGTCTCTCTCTCCCCTAAAGCCTGCAGGCTGCTTCAGTGCAGCCGGGGCTCAGGGCCTGGGCTGATGGGTTAGACCCCCCTGCTATCTAAAAGAGAGGTTTCAATGACTAATGTTCAGGTGTAAAAGTCACTGAGGGTGAAATGAAAATCCTGGAAACAACATGGAATGCAGGCAAGTTTATTTCAGTATGTGTGTTACCAGAATTTTTAATTTTTTAACAAACCAGCAACAGAGAAGAAATCCTAACCTTAGGGCTTCTGCTTCATCTAGTTCATCTGCCTGCTCCAGGCAGTTCATCTAATGCAGCAAAGTACAAACCAGACGTAGTGAGACAGCCCTGTTTCACAAGCACACTAATATAATGCACTTCCATTTCTTAGGCTCCAGCCCACAGTCTGCCACCCTACAGAGCCTCCTCCTGACCCCATCCTGCAGGGTGAGCCAGCATTTCATGCCCCCCACTGTCAGACAAGTGACACGGATTTGCAGCTGGAGGTGCGACAACAGTTGCAAAGAAAGTGCAAACCTTGTCATGTCCATGCTGTCCCTACACACCCCTGCCCTCTCCTAGTGCCACTCACAGCCTGCCCTTTGGGCTCAGGCCCTACCTCCAGCGGCCCCCAAGCCACTGGGACCAGCACAGGCTCCACTGCCCGCCTGAGATGCTGAGGAGTGACGACCAAGAGTCTGCTCCTGCACAGTCCACCCCAAGCCATAACTCTAAATGTATCTTCAGTTCTACTCATGTATTTATAGGCCCCTGCATGGGGACAAATTATGCTTTCAAAAATATTACAGGAAAATGCTGCAAGTGATTGTCATAAAAAAACCCCAATGTAATTTCATTAAAAATTAACACAAAGAAAGCATTAGTGTTGTCCTGCCATCTGGGGGTTGGGGGGTGTCTCACATTATTAAATCGAGAGGGCCAGCAATGGAAAGCCTTTTTAGATTGGTGTTTCCATTCCTTCCTCTTTTGCTTGGTTCAAAAGTCCTGCATAATTAATACTGTAGTACTTAATAAATGCTTATGAACCTACTACCTCTCTGCTTTTTCCATTTAATTAAGTGATTGACTTCAGGCATACTATAAATTATAATGACAATTTAATTACTTTTTTAATGTGCACACTTAAAAGATTTATAAACAGGAATAGGGTAATATAGTGCACTCAAAATTAGAAATACCATGAACTGGAGAACAGCACAAAATAATGATAGCTAAAGCATCTCCTCAGTGGCTGAGCAGCAGCAGTGACTGCGAGGTAGGGTATTTAAAGTGTCTGGTACAACTACAGAGAACTGTATAATTCTGTCCAAAGGCTCATGTACACCTTTTTGAACTTTTCCTTGCAGCATTTGCGCGTCTCACTTGACTTCATGGAGTCGTAATAGAAAGAGTTCCAAGGACAAGTCAGGCTGTGTACTGCCGTGTCTCTTAGGTAAAGCATTCACAAGAAGTGGAAGACCCTTTCTCTTCTTTTAAACAAAGCATAAAACTTCTGCATCACTTCATCATAACACAGTCATTGTTAAAATTTGCGGGGGGGCAAAATCTCCTACAATATTCCAGCTGGCACAGGCAAACTGCCAAAGACCATGGATTCCATCATCTCATGAACAGACCCTTCCTAGTCAGGAGGCAGAAATGTCTGGGAATATTTAAAACCACATCTTAAAACAATGCAAGTTAACTCTTGTGATATTGTTGTTATGCCACCCAGGACTCATTCCCCTGTCACTTACAGGAATGTAAAAGCTAAGAGGATTGCATATATAACAAATCAAGTAAGAATCAGATCCTTCAAACCAGTGCTCAAAAAAACCACATCTGCTAAACTAAAAATTATATTTTTTAATTTAAATAGCTTAAGATAATAAAAGAAAAGTTAACCCATTTAGCTAGCCTACCTAAATTTCCAAGCCCTGGTTGGTCATTACAAAGAAAGCTGTATGTTCTATAAGTTACCTATCACCAACAGAGAGAGATGATAGCATTTGTTTTAAATCACACAGTATGCTACATTGGTGAAAATTTCTCATGTTAAAAAGTCATTAAAATTTGGGCTAGAGGAGACGCTTACCCATCTGGGAGCTGAATCTGGTTTGGTGTGACTATTCCTGTCTGTTAATTTAGCAGTACAAAGTGTAACTCTACATTCTTAGCATACTTACTGGGAATGCTGGCATCTCTGTAACCACAACTGCTTGCAGAGAGGAAAAAAAAAGACTGGGCAATTCACAGTGTGCTAGAAAAATTATGGGCAATTCCACGTTTTAAGCATCATCTATCAACAGTGTTGAATAGTCAAAAGGGGAATAAATTTGAATGCATTGCCAAGGCAAATGCTGTGATAATTGTATCTGCTTTTCCTTTTCAATACAGAAAAAAAAAATCCCAGACGCTCATCTCATTTGCACCCAGCAAATCTGAGTGGAAAGCACATCAGTCCCACAGCTTCACCGTGTGGCTGCCTGTCCACCTTGGCCAGCACAGGGCAGGACCTGAAAAGGTACAGGTAAAAGAAAAAACACTGGGAGGCTGAGCAGCGCGGTGAATCACAGGGAGCCGCTTTGTCTGCAGCTTCCGTTCTCTGAGGAACTGTGCAGGGCTGAAACAATGGCTCTCCTATGGAGCTGCATCTCATCTACCTCATCTGCAGCCAGTGATGAATGATGGGTCAAGAGGGCAGCAGACTTTGGGTGCACAACCTTAAATACTTTATCAAAGATGGCAAAAGGCCATGTGCTTCAATAACACAGCAAATACTTCCTTTTGCTGTATAGCAGACAAATTCCTTCCTCTCTGCTGGCTCAATCTGAAGCTTTTGGTTCACAGCTCAGAGCGTGTGCAAGTTTTACATTCACAAAACATACACGTAAAAAAGCTTCAGTTTT
Source organism: Nicator chloris (assembly GCA_013400495.1). Taxonomy (NCBI): domain Eukaryota; kingdom Metazoa; phylum Chordata; class Aves; order Passeriformes; family Pycnonotidae; genus Nicator; species Nicator chloris. Next base: position 80,302 of record WAAE01005372.1, on the reverse strand, counting down.
ATTCCTGAGACCACTCCAGTGTAAACATTCTCACAGAAATGGAAAGTCAGTCCTATCTGTGCTGAAATCCTATGCTTTCATAAATATGTAATTCTAGGGATTTGTGGGGCTTATAGACAATAAAAGAAGGCACGTTTTACTTATTTTAAAAAGGGAAACTGAATAGTAAGAATTGACAAAAATTCTAAAACTGTAACACGTCCAAAGTTTTCATGCTGGGGTTTCCTGAAAGAAAAACATACTGACTTGGTAGAAATGAGAAGTTCAATAAAACATAGAAATTTTGTCCCTGGTTTAAATGAAGATAAATGAAAATAATAGGCCTTGTGATATAACAAGATACTTTGATACTAACAGTTTGACAGTATTGTGCTACTCAGAGAATTACAATTTAACAAGACATACAAGATGAGTTGGAATACCTTCATGACATAAAAATATGCAAAATAAAACTGAAGCAACATTTAAAATGTTCTGAAGTAAGATGTCTTACTGCTAAAGAGTTGTCAAGGTTTTGTCCCAGTTAGAGGAGAGGTAAAGTATTTCAGAACCTTCTGCCATCTATATTTTCTTTCAACCACTTTTGTCTTCTGTTCCTCCTTAGCTGTTTCTTTGTCTTTTTATTCCTCTAGATATCTTTAAAACTTGATCTAACTGCTCTGAATTTGACAACAAAACTTAATGTTCTAACAGGACAGAAAGCTGTGGGCTCATGTTTGGTTTCTAAAGGAAGTGGCAGAAAGCAATATTGAGAAAAAACTCCGAATCAGCTGTGATCATTTCAGCTCCCTTACGAAAAACATCAGCAACAGAAGAAGGCCACCCAGCACCAGAAGCCGAGGTAACCCTGTAACTTTGGGATCGTTGTTTAATGGCAACAACACTTAGTACTGGATCATAACGTTCCCATTTTGGAGGCTTTGAGGAGTTGGTTGACACCAAACCGCCGATGTGAGCAGTGCAGGTTTTCCGGCAGCGCCGTGTGGGCAGGGAGGCAGCGAGCTGTGCCATCCCACCGCCCACCCTCCAGTGGCATGGGAAACCTGCTCCTTTCGCCTCCAGACGCGTTAGGGCAGAAGAAATGGGTGTTTTCCCTCCCAAAGATCTCACATCATTTTACACTATGGCAACAGATTTGCATAATTTCAATCAAATGATGTATTACAAATCTCACCATAGATTTTGAATTTAAACACTTCAGAACCGAGCAAAATAAATGGTGCTTATGCTCAGAAGATGGAAGGTGTTGGAGTGGAGGTATCTCAACTTCCTTATAGACCTGCTGAACAGATTACAAGCAGGCCTGACATCTCTACTTCAGTCAAGTGAAAATTTCAGATGAAAAAATGAGTGGTTTTAATTGATAGCTATAATGTGTACTGAAAAGCTCCTAAAACAATAATAGCTTTTTCACAAGCACTGCTGCCCAGAAAGGAAATCAGCACAAAAGTAACTCGCCCTCTGAGTATTTTCATTCCTTTTTCAGAGTGTGAAACTAAGATTGGCACCAAACTGCATCATCTTTTTAATGCATTTTCCATCCAAACTGAGAGGCACTTGAGGAGCCACAGCGATGTCCCAGAGAAACCATTCAATATAACTTTTCTGCTACACCCACCTTCAGTTCATGGCCCAGCACTCTGCTCCCTTTTACTCATCCAGGTGAGGAGAAGCTGACAGCCGGGGGAGGGAAGAGATTGGGAGCCATATGGAGCTAGTGTCAATTTTTGGTATGTATTTGTGAATAGATACAAAAGAGATAAATGCTGGCATGCATAAATTCATATTTTATCGACACCTATTTTGGTACTTACTGTCAGAGTAATTTATTCCAAAGTAGGCTTTTAAAAACGAACACCAGTTTAAAGAAAATTCCAATCCCGACTTATTTCTTTCCACAGCAAATCCAGGATCCCAACGGCATGAAGCAGGAGGCAGAATCCCACTCAACGGGGTTTACCTCACAATGCCAGAAGAGAAAGTAGTGCAAATAATCAAGAACCCAAGAGAGATTCTCCAGGTCACTGTGCAAGACAAGCTGCCCAGGAATGGGTATGCTCAAGGAGGTGTGGGCAAGCAGCCTTGGCACAAGGAAGCATTGAGGGTCCACATCCAAGCTGCTCACACAGAGGGCAAGGAGAGCTGATGGTTTTGCATGCAGCATCTTGTAATAATGAAGGTTATCAAAATTACAAGATTCACTAGATTGGCTGACTGTAATTGCTGCACCTACAAATGCTCAGTTTCACTTCTCAGACTTATTCAAATAATCCAGCCCTCATGGGCCTGCAAACCTGAGCTGCAAGTCTGAATACGGAAGGGGATTTATTAAAAGAGTGCTGGTGCATCTGACCATGACAGAATGCTAAAATATGAAAAAGTAATGAAACGCACAGAACATTTCTGAGCCCCAGATTATGTTTGGCCTGGATCCAGTGGACACGTTTGATATCCACTGGCTCCCCTATTACAGACTGTTATCTCCCCAGACTTTGATCTAAGGCCACCACAAGAGCAGAGGAGCGAAAGTATCTCTGAGAGTCACTTATTCCGTTACTCAGAAATCAAAAATCAAAAGAGCCAGTTGAAACACTAACAGAATGCAAAAACTCATCACTTCCTTCAGAGAAGCGCAAAGGACCTTATTTGTAATTGTTGACTGGAACTCGTGCCATGGCAGAAAATTTCTGGACTCTGCTCCCAGCTCTTAAATAGTTCTGTGGCTGGACTTGGGCAAATGGTTTGAATTTTTTATGCTTTTTCAAAATTGTAATAAAAAACACATACCCACCTCACAGAATAGAGGCTTCATCAATGTTCCTAACTCACTCTCAGCTTCTTAAGCAGACAGTCCTGCAAAAGTGCAGAGCACCATTATTTAGATTTGATTTGTTTTAAAAGATTTTAATCCTGTCTATTACTTGGTTGGGGGTTTTTTTAGAATGATTTTCCAGGTAGGAACAATTTTGGATGCAGAACCAGCATCTCTGCCTGGAGACTGGCCTCAGGCTCCTGCCTCATGTATATGTGTACATCATATTCCTACCTCTTCCACAAAACAGAAAGTGAGTCTGTGAACAGGCCAGTAGGACACAAGCCATGCAATGTACATCTAAATCTGAATGCAGAACAAACAAAAAAAGTGGGTATTTTTAAGAACAAAACTCTTTCCTAAGAACTTAGTTTCTTCATGGTCACACAGTCTGGGTGCAATGTGTAAAAAATGGCTTTCTGAGGCACTGTGGTGTCTTCTGAATCACTGCCATTACCCGAGAAAACCCCAGGAAGTGGTTTGGATGAGAAGCTGGACCCAGCTTGCGTAGGTATCAGCTGATGTCAGAGTACACACAGCACACAGCCCTAACAATATGGACATTGTGAAACCAGGAATAACCTTCTCTTATCTCCTGCAGTTTGAGAAATCGTTTCTAACCCAGTGACTACGGAGCTTAGGAATAAGTCAAACAGTTAATTATTCACTATGCTTCCTAATTAATCTCCATTTCAGGCCAAATCTTTGTATGCCCATAAAAAACATGAACATCTCTAGTGAGGGAAACAACAGCATGAGCTTTTGGACCTCCTTCTGCAAAGCAATTCGTTTTTCCATAAACAGTTACTATTAAGCAAGGACAAAGCAACAAACCAGACAGCCATCTGTGTAAACCAATTTAAAAGGATGGTGACCTCATAACATTTTTCAAACTAACGCTCTCCATTTAACTTCTGCCACCCCGTCCTGCCCCAGCAGATGCTGGGTTCGAGCAGGTCCTCGGGTGAGCGCAGTGCTTTCGCTTTAGGGAAAGCTGGTACTTTAAAGCCACGGTGATTTCAAACCCGTGAAAAGAGCATGTCAATGAAAATACCTCGGCATATATGGAAGCAGGATAACCTTAGCGGCTGCCCACGCTCCCAGAGGGTGTTGCCACAAAGGTCTGTGCTATGTTTGCCAGCTGAGCTTCCTAGAGGCATGAGGTCAATCGAGCACAAAGGTTCAGGCCACTGATGGTAACACAATCCCCGCTGAACTGTGTTCTTTCTTACGACCCAGAGAGAAGCCAGAACAAGCACAGATGGCAACCACATTAGAAAAGAAGGCAAACCTGATAGCCTTAGAGCAAAACTCAGGAATCCACATACAGCACAGCTATCCTGTGTGCGCCCAGGATGGCCACAGCATCCCCAGCTCATTCTGCCTATTTAGATTTTAATCCAGTGAAGCTGCAGGCAAAATATGCAAAATAAAATACCAAGTAGAACACCTACAAAGAAGTGCAAGTAATAAACACCCAAGAACGTGTCTTGCACAAGGTCACTTGCAGAACTGCCCTTTATTCCATTTACTAAAGCCTGTCAGAACCACACAAGAGCTGAGGGCAGAGCGCATCAGAGGATGGTGACATCAGACCATCGGTAGCACAACAGAAGGAAGTGCACAAACTCATTTACAAGGGCATGTGGGCTACAAACATTTCAGTATCAAAGAAGGTAACTGAAACAAATGTATATTCTGTATAGTCTCTTCATATTTCCAAGCATCAGAACAACGTAACGGTATATAAACTGTATTTCAAGCGGTGGAAGGAAGTGTGTGCTTCTCCGTTATCTAAAGATGATGTTTCTAATCCACATGCAGATGTGGTAAAAAATACCTTCCACAATGCCAAGGCTTGTTACATGGACTCTTTTTTCTTTAGCCTGCATTTTCAAAGAGTCATGACTTTACTCCCACAGCGCCTGATGTTTGTGTGCCTGGTGTTTGTGTTTGCTTTAAAATAATGGCTGTGAGGTGAAGGTAACTTGCCCTTCTGACCCAGCGCGTAATTGTACAACTGTTTGTGCAGTAATAGCAATCATACACATAAAGTGGCATTTCTCTAATTGGCATTTGCTGAACACACAAGGGCACCCTCTGCAAACACAGTGGCTTTTTTATTGGCAACCTCTTTAATTATTTCACTCTTCCTAACACAGAATCTCCTTTCTGTTATTGGAGAAGAACAAACCGTTCCTCACCACAGCCACAGTAATACTATATATTTCTTGATACGTATCACTGAATACTTTTAAAGATTAGCCTTAAAAGACAGAGTAGTATTAACAGCTGTCCTGGGAATTTGTTCCAGAAAAGGGAACACTTCTGACCTTTGAGTCTATGTTTCAGTGCCTTTTTGAGATGCTTCAGAACAAAAGTTCAAGTGGCGTCTCCTTTCAGTTTGTCTCATCTTGTTGCATGTTAAAAGTGAGGACAGAAATTCAAGAGAAGCCTGGCTGGTGCTGCTTCCCCTTGCCTTCAGTTCTGCTGTGTCAGCTGATGCTGGCACATGCAGCGTATTTCTCTGCTTCCTTTGGTTTTGTCTTTCCTTGGTCGCTGCTTTGAGTCCCAAAGCAGCCATCTTCACAGCTCTCCTGTCACTGCCATGTTACGTAAAAACTCAGAAATGGCTTAGGAAACATTTAAATCTGTGCTATCTTGGCAAGCAGCTAATCCTTGAAGCAAGTGCTACTTATACAACAGAGTGCCTGAGTTTCCTACCCTGTCATGGAGATGTCATGCCTCATCTCCTAAGGCTGGAAGGAATGCACAACGCTTCGTAAAATAGCTCTGACTTTCCATTTCTACTATATAAGCATCTTGTTATCTGTTTTTATAGGCAGGGAAAATGGGAAAGGGAATTCTTGGAAGAGATTACAATTGTCAAACTGGCTTTTGATACCTGTTAAACAGCTGAAGCATTAATTTTTTGGCGGCACTATCAAAAGCCTATGAGGGCTTCCTGACTGAAGTGGAGGAAATAGTACATTTCGTTCAACTACAAGCTGTACTTAAAAAAAAATCCATATGAAAACAGACTCATTATTCATTTTTGTGTTAATATGTGGTTTTGCCCCGCAGTTTCAGTAATATTTTTTGTAAGACCTGGCAGTCTCAAAAAAGCACTCTAACTTAGAGCTAATGTTTTAATAAACTCTTGTTTATACTACAGTCAAACCAGAACAAACAAAATAAAGCTACAAATGACATTTTTATTGGAAGTCAAGAAAAAGATTCATGTGTCTGAATATTTTAGTTACAGTGTGGTAAGCATGACTATTATTTCCTCTAAAGCCGAATTGTATCTTTAAAGAACTGGAAGAAGGCTACCATGGAAATAGAGCATGGATATGACTTGGGCCTCTAAAAAGCAGCTGGATAAAAATACCTTACAATTTAATGCAAAACTCCCATCAAGTATTCTGAGAATTTTACAAAGGAGCAATGGCAAGATATGGCCATGAGAAATGTGTTTGGAGTCTTCAAAATACCACCATGCTGGATTACTGCAAATGCTTCCCTCTGTGGTAAAACTGACAAAAATTTTCACAAAGAAGGTTTGCAGTGAGATAGGCAAGAAAATTATCATTTTTTAAAAGTGATCTTAGAATCCCAGAAATTAAATCAAAAAGGAAATGACCAAAGTCTATTAGATCACATTGTATCTAAGTAAGAACAATCTATGTAGTATATTTTTCACCATTTGTCCAGTTTACTTTTGAGTTGCTCAAACTAATCAGCTCCTCCATTTCCCATCAAGAGAAAAGACTTTCACCATAGTGGTTTTTTTCCTAGTAGTTAAACTAATAATCCTTTTGTTCATTTGCATCATTTTACTACTTTATACCTCTTTGAGACATTCCCTTCTAGGTGATCTTGGCTCTGATACCACTGTGATGTCTAATTTAATAGCAATGAAGGTATAAAATGCTAAACGAAAAAGAGCAACTGACCTTCTGATTTGCAGCCTTGCTCCCTCTGTAACCAGCCACAAGCTTCTGCTTGCATGAGACCTGAGCTCCTGGTCAAGAGTCAAGAGGGTGGAAAATCACTACCTCACTTGTAAAGACAGGCTGTATTTCATCAGTGCATGGCTCTGAGCTTTATGAAGGATGGAGAGCTAACAGCAAAGCAGCTTCAAAAGGTTCCTATTTTCTTTAGTCAATGTGATGCTTCATGATTTGGTTAGACTGAGAAAATTTGGCTACTATCGCTTTTCCCTGCATATTAGTGAAAGGGGGTTTAATGAGTTTTCTGTTTCTTAGTTGTAATAACCCCTTTTTCATTCCCAAATTGCAGACTTCCAGGTTAGGATATCTGGCTGGCCTTCATATAAAGAAATGGAATTCCCTGAAGGAGAGAAAGGACTTTCACACTGCAGATTGTTATCCTACCTCCCAGGCAAGGGACTGAAGATATCATGATCTCATGAACTGACTCTGTCCCTGAACAAAGATGGTCCCAAGCAGCACACAGAGCAATCCCCAAACATTCATTCACTTGACAACCCAAAATGATAAATAAGTGTGCAAGAAGAAAAGAGGCTCCATCCTTGAGGATGCTGGAATAAATTTGTGAAAACAAAATTACTACCTGGTAAGGAATTTAATTTTTTAACTTAGTTGTAATTATTTTTAACTAGCAGGGTAGCAACTGGCAATTGTACTTGAGAAAGACTAGTTGAGTTTTTGGAAAACTTCTCAATGCTAAAGGCCTGTCTGCAGAGGGACACAGTCATGTCATGAAACTACAAACACTTGGCAAACTCCTCAGCAATCTTGAATAAGTACCTTGTGTTACTTACTGTCCTTGTGTTATTAGCTGTTGCAGTAACAGGTAAATCCTTCATGACAGTGCCATTTTTGAAGTGCCGCTGTACTGTCAGGTGTCCTGACATTATCAAGGCTCCTAGGGATGTCAGTGTGTGGTATCTCTTTCTTGTCTCCTTTACAGCAAGTTTCCAAGCCAGCATGCATAGAAGGTCAAGATGTGACTCAGAAAAAATGTAACTTGGGTTAGAAAGAAGCTTATTCCCTCACTGTCTCCTTGGAGTACAGGACCTCTTTATCCAGGATAACCCTGTCCGTTACCCGCTCCTGTCTCAGGATTCACACGTGGCTTTTTGTCTGAGAACGGGCAGCTGGTAGGGAGTGCTGGTGGATGCAAGCAGATGGACAGGGACACTGGGCTGAGTCACTGGCAGCTCACCGCTTGTTGAGCTGTTTGAGGTCCTGCAGGAAAAATGCTCACTTTGTAGCACTAAAAGAGAAATACTGCCAAGAGCAAAAATCGCTGCAAGAACTACTGCTCCGTGTGGATACAGGAAACAAGACAGGAGACCAAGAAAAGACTTTGCCACAGTTTTCAGGAGTTGGTGCCAGACTACTGATATAAACCTTCCTGTCTGCCACAGTACACAGCCTTCATCTGCAGTATATTCCTCCTCTCTTCTTCCCCATGTGCCAACACACAGGTGGATTTCACTCAAATTAACTGTTTGATGCCAGGGTAACATTTATAAATCTATGAACTTACAGACAGCCTAGTCCTGGATCTCCAACAATCTTATTGAAGTTGCTGGGCACTTGCAGGGAGGACTGAGCTGATGACTTAAGGTCTCAGGACCAAGGTTATAAGGCATGGAACACAAAGGAAGTGTTGAAGTGTATCTGACTCCATTCACTCACATTACTGTATACAGTAACATAAAAAAGATGGAAGGCTCTTCATTCACCGGATCAAGTGGATTAAAAAAATTATATTCACGAAAATGAAATAACTTTTTTCACTGTTCCAACTTTTCTTTACACAGTATTTTTCTTGTATTATTTCACTGCATTATTCTTCTATCTCTTCACTTTTGTTACTCTGATCACTACAAATATGAGCAATGTTTATGAGTAACTCCTTATTTTTCCCTACAGAAAAGTCATGCCTAAATGAAGTGATGGCTAGCCTTTATTTCTTCCACAACACTCGAAGGAACAAAACCCCAAACAAACCAATGAAACTATACAAGCCATTGCTCACACAAGCTGACTAAAACTGCAGTTTCCAAGCATCTGGGAACTGGTTCACTGATTTCAACTGGACTTTATGGAAACACAAAGATCAGCTTGAGAGACCAAGTATTTATGACTATAATAGATGATATTGAACTAAAACAAACAAAATATACCATGTCCCCTGAAAATGTCAAATCACTGCTTTGCCTCAAATTTACATATTTTTACAATATGTACCCAGCGCACACTAATAATGTATATTTACATGTGTTTATGATTTCTGCCTGCTCCATACAGTCACTCTTCAAACAAAATAGTGCCATCAAAATGGTGGGCCATGGCAAGGTGAGCTTTCTAATTTTTTTTTTCCTCTTCTTTCTATCCCAGAGCACCTCTTTAGTCTCAAGAGTATTTAAGTGCTTAGAGTACTTTGTATAGAAATGATACAAAACTATTAAATACCAATTCATGACCCTCAACAAATACCCAACACTACAGCAGCTGTACAGAGTGTGCAGTCATAGATTTAACAGGTGGGAGAGGTGGGAGAGAAAAGAATTGCAGTTAGTCTTTAAACAGATTTCAGAATGAAGCCCCGATATTCCTGTGTCAGACTCAGTCTCCGTTTTCGCCTCCCAGGTATGGTAATTACAGTCCTGTGCCCACTGGGACCTGGTTGCACGCTGAAACACCAACACGCTTCGCTGGAGGAGGGAGAGGTTTGCCAATGGAGACATTATAAGATGCAGCAGTGAATACTTGGACTTTCGGTGAAAGTGCAGAATCCCTTGCTCACAACACCTAATCATTTTAACTAAATGGATGAATGTCTGGTTAGCCACTGTGCGGGATGACTTTCAAGATTTTAAAGGTGGCCATTGAGCAAGTGAAGGCTCTTCTGGAAAAACAAGGCTTTAGCTGCTGCTAAATCATTCCTCAATTCAAGCTGTGCCAGCAGAACTTGGTGCCTGCACTTGGTCACTGAAGGCAACAGGGTGTAGGCATACAGACCCAGGCATCCACGGGGCGTGACTTCACTGCAGGGTCAGCACCTAAATTAAGTTTGTCCCCAACGCGACATCTCTGTCACAGCACACAGGGAGGTACCTACACACCCTGCCACATGCCAGTTTGGATTTCATCCCTCTGCCTTGGCCTCAGTGCCAAGCATCAGGAAACGGCAGGCAACTTGCCAACACTTTTTCTTAGAAAACGGCAACCCTTTCTGGAAATGTTCTGAAGGTCTGCAGAGTCTTTCTGGAAAGGTGGTAATGCTGAGCTTTTGCACAAATACTGTAAATGAAAGCTACCCTAAAATACTATCACTACTGTAAAACATGATACCCCTACATATGGGGGCAAATGAGGTCAAAATAAGCAAAAGATATTACTGTGTAGCCAGGCATTTTGATTCCTAGAAAGCTGAGGTAAATGACACATATAGTAGCATCAACCAGTTAGCAAGTTTTACATCTTCAAAGCGCACCCTAAGAAAATCCACTGATTTTTAACGCAAATGACTCAAGATTCATCAAACGTTTTTGTGCTCAACCTTTTACAGATTTTGAATTATATAACCAGCTTGTCATGAATGCCAAAAATCTTACTGAAGTGATTGAAAAAATAAACCCAAAAATAAAGCAAGAGTATAGTCATAAATCACAGTTCAATTAAGACCTTCCCATTCCCTCCTCTCCCCCTCTTGATTTTCCAAGCCTCTTTTTAATTGCTGCTTCTCCTTCCGATGCTTCTGCCGAATGCAATTCTTAACCACCACTCAACGAGCCAGAGCAGATGAGGCAACTTGCTTCAGACCCAGAGCATGTGTTGGACCAGGCACCTGTCTGAAGGGAGCAGAAAGGTGCACGCAGCCCACACTGCTCAGAGCGAGGGCATCCACGCCACAGCAGCGCACACCTGTAAGCGCTGTGTCAACAAAGGCACAGACAGGGGTTAACTGGCTTCTGCGGGAAGCCTGGTTTCATTCATTAACTACGACCTCTGGGCTAGTACAGGCAGAGGAGGGAACACACAGGCGAGTTCAAACAAAGCTCCTGTTTTCCCTCTGAAACTTTTCAAGTCTCAAAATCTTGCACAAAACCCAATCCGCTGTCACCTGAATGAAAAACAATAGTAGGCACTCAAGTAAGTAAGACCCGTGTGAGAGTTTGCAAGCCCAGCCTGTGCGGAAGGCCACCTGCCAACAGGAAGAAGTGGTGAGAAGGAATTTGGATCCAGCTGCTATCCTCCCTCAGCCAAACAATGCTGCGCGATAAACAGTGTTAAGGATTTTTTTTTTTTAATCCCCAATCACACTGGGAGCATCTATAGCTGTCATTTTCACTCCCTGGTTACCAGGAGAAGGGCTTGAGAGATTTCTGTGCCCAAGTTCACAGAGAGCCAATCTCCTGTTTCCTATCATAGCTTTATCAAAGGGATTGAGACAGGAAGAACAGGAGGGAAAGAAGAAGAAATGACAAAGTGCCTCGCTGTAGGGCTGACTCAAGTGGCTAAATTCATCACAGGTACCAAAGAAAATCTTGTAGCTGTCTTGCAGCCCCATTTCGCATGTCAGACAGAAAGGCAGAGTGGACACAGAGAGAGGAGATAACTCAGTATCTGCAGTGCTTATTTCCTTAAAATGAAGTACTGAACACCAGGAAATGAACTATGACTGCATGCACAGTGGCTCACTGGGGCAGGTGCAACTTAACCTTAAGACCACGTAGCCTACTGCACCTTCAGATTTAGCCCAGGCAGCACCTGGGTGAAGCATGCCAATAAATGCACTTGCTGCTGACGGTAATAAAAAGGGTTAAAAGCCAACCAGACTGCAGCTGAAAATTCCACAGCGTTTCCCTCCACAGAGCCGCAAACTGCGTGTCTCCCTGGTTTCAAACGAACGGACAAACTGCCCTAAAGATCAGCCAGCTAAACACATGGAAACGCCAGTGCCACCGGCGGACACGGATGGCTGGAGAGCTGGGAGAGTTGGAGCATCCCGGCCGCTCGGCGATCCTCCGGAGCGGCCACTTCCCGGCGTCCGGGGACGCGCAACTCGCGGCTCCGCGTCGGCGCCGGATTCACCGCCTTGCCGCCGAGGAACCCCCCTCTCCTTCCTCCCCGCCCCAGCCCCCGGTGAACACCCAGGATCTGGGTACTACCTGCGTCTATCAGCAGAGCCATCCCGTGTCTTCAGTCATTCAAGGAATTTAACAGCCTGGAAATTCCTGTTGTCCATTATTTGAGGTCACAGATAAAAGCTAAACAGCAGCCGTGACTCCCATCAATCATAAGTCACTCACTGATAGAGCGTATGGTAGGAGACCTACTGATGTAAGCTAGTCACCAGAGAAAATACCCACTGATGACGCATATCCAGGCACAAAAATAGTTACAGGGCCCCCAAAGGGATTATTCAACAGCCTACATTTAGATATTCCTTCAAGAGACCCGCAGTCAATTTGCTGCTATTAGATGGCTGGGGAACATTGAAGTTTAAGTTTCCTCAGCAGACATAACCACAAATAGCTGGTTTAAATAAGCTACTACAATTACAAGCTGTTTTGTAAATTTTAACACTGCATTATAGCGATTAAGTCTAAACAGAACCACTGGCTAAAAAATGCTCTATAGCCTTTGCTCTCAGTATTTACCAATTCCTCCTGCACATTAGCCAGCAATGAAAACAACAATTTCAAATTAATTCACAAATGTTTACACTAAGCCCCTTGTGCTACCCTAGACCAATGTTTTTTAATCATAAAAGCCCAAGACAATATATGCAAAATGGTATGGGATATTTTGGTGCTGCTTAAACGCTATCTGGATCAACTTTTGCTGTATTTTTTTATCCTTCTTTGGTATTTGCCTCTGTATTACACAAAGAGAAAAACACCCAAATAGTTAATCTTTCTTGCACAAATCAAAACTATGCAAAGGTAAGTTATTGCAACATGCAAAACCACATACCGTGCACCCGCTTTGAGCAGGGGCTAGAAAGAGGATCCCCAGAAATCCCTTTGAGCCTAAATTATTCTGCAATTCTGTGCAGCTGGATTTTTTGGCATTAAAAACATAATCCTCTAAATTAACCAATCAACTCATAATCCTACAATACTCCTGCCCCCTTCAACAGTTTCAGGATCCTTCTTATGCCCAGACAGCAACAAAACTTACTAGGCTATAGCTGAGCCTACTAACACTGCTGAGCACGAAACACTGACTGTGCATTTCTGGCAATATTAAAATCCTTATTTTTTAAAACACTTGATTTTAACATCTGACCCCCCTTTTTGAAAGTAATTTTGGTGCTTAGAAGTCTAGAGTTTACTGACTTTTTATTGCACATTTAGGAAAATATAGGAAAATATTTTATGGCTCTGATGCCTATTTCATTGACATACTTTTGGAAAGCATTACCTAGCCAAACAAACACTCAAGAATTTATAGTGTTTACCCAGTAAAGCAGGAGAAGGAATTGTCTCAGGCTATGAACTTCTACCTCACTTTCTTCATCGGTGATAGCATTATTAAAAATAACACCAAAAATTATTTTTAGCACAACTGTTTCGTAAAGCCCTCATGTTTCTCTCATGCATCCATATGCTGCCAGTCCACATGGCCTAATTTAACAGCCCTAAGAAGAAATATTGGTGCCCTCTAGCTGATTTTCCTCACCAATTTCCTGCAGACACCGAGCAGCAGTCTCTCTTTTCTCCTGACATTCCCGGGTCTTTCACTGGTGCCCCCAAAATGCAATGCTCTGGAATAAAACAAGCCACTTCCTATAGAAGATAGAGGAACCAAAACACTCAAATCCCTTAGTGCTCTCAACTGTAGGAGCTCTTTAAATAGCATAAGTGCCATGAAAAACAGGAGAGGTATAACTGTGTTCAATAGCACCTTACCAAGAACCGGTGAAGCACATAAATATACCTTGTAGCAAGTCTGCACATTACATGAGAAAATACAACCTGCAATTTTGCATGAAACACAGGAAGCCCCTTACCCATTCAGAAGTACTACAATTCCCCCTCCATCAGGAGCCTTTAAAAAGCTTATAAGCCTTTTATTACGTTCTGCCACACATTCTGAAGTTAGTCGGTGATGGATCAGACAATTTCACAGTTCAGAGCCCAGGACCTCCCTTTTGCCATCACACAAGCCTCGGCGAGCAGGGAGAGCTGTCCTCTCCTTTCACTCTGATGTCTGTCAAAGGGATGGACTCTCCGTTCCACCCTCGCTGTCCCCATCCCCTCTGCCTCCAGCCCCTCTCCTGGAGGCTGTGTCGGGTACCACTGAGGTACAGGGCCTCATCTCCTTATAGCTGCATGTCCTTGTCCAGCAGGGACACAGCTGGAGCACACCTCCAAAGCTGGGAAAGCCACGAGGCAGGGATGCGAACACATACTTTGAACACTATGTCCAGTGTGACAGGTGAGGTCAACAAAACAGTGTCCAAATCCCAAAAAGGAGATCTCTCCTAGCTGGAGGAAAACCCCTGCTGAGGAAGAGCTGTCCCACACGCTCAGCCTGTGGTGGCAGACAGCTGCCTGGCAGCTGCCAGGACAGCTCTTTGGCACCTCTGAGTGAGTGCATCTGCTCTAAGCCACACCAGCGGCCACTGGCTGCCCAAAGGATGCAAGAGAACAGGAGTCTGTGTGGAAAGCAGGGTTAAAGCTCTGTTCTCTTCCTCCTTGTCCAGCTAAAAGAGGCAGAGGTTGGCTGGAGCTGGCTGCCTCTGTGCATTTAATTAAAGCTATAAACCTCTGTGGAGAACCCTGGATGGCCCTATTAACCATTAATCAAATTAAACATAGAAGGGAGATCAGGATCTGAAGCTCAAAATAAATACTGTGAGACAGACTAACTTTCAGGGTTGCATTCATAATCCTCAAAAGGTCTCTTTAAACCTTGATTGGGAAAAAGGAAGCTGCAGCAAATACTGTGTATTTCTGTGTTTGAACAGCAACTGCAAAGCAGAAACTGCTCAAATGTGTGGGAAGCATCAGGCTGATCCTGCAACTTCCAGCTATCTTTGGAAAGTTAACTTCCCATGTGCCACCTGCCTGTTTGTTGGAAGACAGAATGGGTTAATCACAGTGGCCAGGCATTTTGGAAGGGTCCTAGGGCTCCATTTCTCTAGCACCTTACTACGACATTCCAGCTAATGTTCCTTTCACACACACCTCTAGGAAAAGGATGCTACAGACTCAGTCAATACTCATTAAGTGGTTGTAATCCAAACCTCTACATCAATTAAAAGATGAAGGGCTTATTTGAACACGGAACAGTCAAAACCCTTTGTTCGCATAAAACAGGCATTTTACGCCATTTGGAAAGTGAAAATTTTGGCACAGTTCATTTTTTGGCTTGCCTTTTGTGGTTTGTTTTTTTTCATTACAACCAGCTGTCAGTTCTGCCAGTTCTCACACAGGAGACCTAGAACAAGGCTGGTTTGTGCAACTTCTTTTCTGGAAGGCAAAAGACTTTTTGATTTCTTGAAACATAAAAGAACCCAGCAAACCCTTGAAGAGAATAGGTACAGATGTGGTAATGTGACAGATGGGCGGTGAAGGGGGTATCTGCAGGATAAAATGAGATATGGTGGAAAAATTAGGATTTGGCCAGGAGTAGCTTTTGCTTTTTCCAGTAGTTAAAACATGTTGCTTTTCAATACAAAGAAAATATAGTGAAAACAGGTGAAGGAAAGAACAGGAATTATGTTTACCGTGGTAACTAAGTATGCCCATCTACCTAAGTATAAAAGGGTGCAGAGGTGTCCTGTTACCACAAAACTTCATGAGAGTTTTAAAAATGCTGTGTTTGAAGTAGGAAGCTGATGAATTATCTCTGACTGGCCCGGGAGCATCCAATTTAGAATATACATTAAGGTAGTGTAGGAATATTGTTTATGAAAAGTAAAGGACTATGGTATTTCCAAACAGACAGTAAGAGAACACCTCACCTTAGCGAATTTTTATTTGATATTTCTATGATTTTTAAAACAAGAGGCAGCATCAGAAAATATTGGCTCCCTGAGGATGGCATAGTATGGTGCATTTTCTCACCATATCATACAACGTTAGATAAACCAGGACACTGATGTCAGAAACATAAATATAGTTCATGCTATTCTCAGTCTGTCTGCCCATCAGTGTCTTAGGACCTTTCTGCCACTGCTAGCATTGGCAAAACAGGTAATATTGATTATAACTGAAAAACATAATTAAAATATTATAGAAGCACAGGCTTCTGAGACTACATATTGATTTTTTGCTATTTGGAAGCAGGACTCTGATACCAATCCTTGCATTCAAACACCCCTGAAGAAATCTCAGATGAGTAACAACGGATGAGGGTGGTGGGACATATGCTTATTTTAGATATTTAACACAAAAATCAACATTTTTATTTGTGGAAATAAGTACACTTGAAGTTAAATTTCAAACTAACACTACCTTTGATGTAGTCTAAGCTAGACACATTGGTAGCATAGTTAACAGTAAATCACAGAATTTATGTCCAAGTTCTAAAGTAAATCAAACCATAAAACTACAGAAAGCTATTGCCTGAGCACCTGAAACTGGGTTTTCTTGAAATAAGAAACTAGGATTTGATAGCAATAGCCTTGTCTATGTACAACCCTATTCCAAGATAATAACTAAAAATACTTTAAGATCTATTCTTTACCAAAATTCCTTTAAAGTATTTCTAGAATGTGATGGTGAAAAACAATTGTAGTCTCGGTGTTCTATTCACATTGTATGTATGCCACTTGACTTGAAGGGACCAAATAAGATTATTCATCAAAACGTGACAGATTTATTCTATATATTATTCTACAGTGACTGCACTGGTGGATAAGGAAAGAGAAACTGGTGTCATTATCTTGACTTCCTTAAGGTCTCTGATACAGTCTCACACAACATCTCTGTCTCTCTGCATTGGGGAGATAAGGATTTGATGGCTGGACCATTCAGTAGAAAGGGAACTCGCTGGATGGCCATACCCAGAGAATTGCAGTCAAATGTCCAAAGGGATCCACATCAAGTGGTATTCCTGGTGGAACCTTACTGGGACTGACTGTTCAATACCTTAATTAATGACATAGTGGAATTGAGTGCACCCTTAACAAGTTTGCAGGTGACACCAAGCTCAGCAGTGCAATTGATACACTTGGTGGGAAGGATGCAATCTCTAGGGACCTTAATAGGCTTGAGAAGTGGGCCAGTGTGAACCTCATTCAATTCAACATGGCCAAGACCAAGGACCTGCACATGGGTTGGGGCAACCCCCAGTATCAGGACAGACAGGGAATGAATGGTTTGAGAGCAGCCCTGTGGAGGACTTGGGCTACTGTGTGGTGGGTTGACTTGACAGGACACTGGGTGCCCACTACAGCTGCTCTGTCACTCCTTTCCTCAAATGGACAGGGGAGAAAAAACACAACAAAAGAGAGAAGGATGTAGGAGATCACTCACCACGTACCATTACAGACAAAACAGACTCGACATGGGCAAAGAAGTTTAATTTCTTGCAAAAAAAATCAGAGTAGACTAATGAGAAATAAAACCAAACCTTAAAAAACTTCCCCTCACCTTTCCTTTCTTGCCAAGCTTCACTTCAGACGTTCTCTACCTTCCCTCTGTCAGTAGCACAGGGGAATAGGGAATGAGGTTGCATTCGCTGCCACTCGTTCCTCCTTAGGGGGAGGATTCCTCACACTCAGTTCCCTGCTCCAGTGTGGGGTCCCTCCCACGGGAGAGAGCACAGGCTTCCCATGGGGTCACAGCCTCTTTCAGGCATCCCCATGCTCCAGCTGGGGGCCCTCCACGAGCTGTAGGTGGGTATCTGATCCACAGTGGACCTCTATGGGTGGCAGGGGCGCAGCTGCCTCACCATGGTCTGCACCCCAGGCCGCAGAGGAATCTGCACTCTGGTGCCTGGAGCACCTCCTGCCCCACCTTCTGCACTGACCTTGGGGTCTGCAGGATTGTTGCTCTCAGGTGTTCTCACCCTGCTCTTCTCTGGATACAATTGCTGTTGTGCAGCAACTTCTTTCCTTCTTAATCCCAGAGGTGCCACCTCTACTGCTGATGGGCCCAGCCTTGGCCAGCAGCACGTCCATCTTGGAGCCAGCTGACATTGGCTCCATTAAACACAGGGGAAGCTTCTGGCAGGTTCTCACAAAAGCCACAGCTGTAGTCCCCTGCTACCAAAACCTTGCTACACAAACCCAATACACCGTTAGATGAAAAATTAGATGTGACCCAGCAATGTGCACTTGCAGCACAGAAAGCCAACTACACCCTGGGCTGCATCAAAAGCAGTGTGGCCAGCAGGCCAAGGGACATGATTCTGTCCCTTTACTGGGCTCCTGCGAGACCCCACCTGGATACCAGATGCAGCTCCGGTGACAACCACAAGTCAAACACAGACCTGTTGGAGTGGATCCAGAAAGGGCCACAAAGATGATTAGAGAGCTGGAGCACCTTTCCTGTGAAGCCAGGCTGTGAGACTTGGGGGTATTCAGCCTGAAGAAGAAAGAGAAAGCTCTGGGGAGACCTTACAGCAGCCTTCCAGTACCTACAGGGGATCTAAAGAGAGGGACTTCTTACACCTATCACCACAGGGCCTGTGGTGATAGGACAAGGGGCAACAGTTTTGAACTGAAAGAGGGTAGGTTTAGATTAAAGAATAAATTCTTTGTTGTGAGGATGGTGAAGCACAGGAATAGGTTTCCCAAAGATGTGGATGCCCCATCCCTGGAAGTGCTCAAGGCCAGATTGGATGGGGGTCTGTGCAACCTGGTTTAGTGGAAGGTGGCCCTGCCCATGGCAGGGGGTTTGGAACTAGATAATCTTTAAAGGTCCTTTTCAACCCAAACCATTCTGTGACACTGTAATTCCAGCACACAGAACTAGGAGAGCCTCAGAGATATTGTAAAGCAAAAATAGAAACAGTGACTGCAAAGAGACTATTCTGAAATTACATTTATTTCAGTCTGATGTTTGATTGCAAATCAGTGAAAACAATCTTCATCCACAGGTACTGCCAATACAAAATTAACTCAGAATGTATACCCATTTCTGACTCCACCTGGAAAGGGAAACACAGAGAGAGCGACTAGGGGTCACCAAAACTGGGGATTGGAAAAGGGCAGCATAGGAAACTCCACTGTCTTCACTTCCTCCATCCCTGAGCACTGTGATAATGTAAGATTGTATTTAAGTGTTAATGACCTCAGATGCACACAATCTGACCCGCCCTTGAGGATGAAGTTTCATGCTTTAGTGAGGTCAGCCCAGTGGTGAGCTGCCACCCAAGAGGGGAGGATGCCACTTTGCTTCTTTCTCTCAATGCCAGCTGTGTGCTCCTGCCAGCTCCAGAGTTTGCCTGTGCCCATGGGGAGCCAATCCAAGGTGCTCACCCATCAGAAACCCCTGCTGGCTATCCAACAGCTCACTGCCCACCCTGCTGCCCAAACCAGCCCAGTGTGGGCTGCAGAGGACAGGTAGCAGGAGCAGCCCCTCTGGGACATGAAACCACAGCCAGGACGGTGGGAAACCTTTCCACAATCTCCAACCACATGCCCACTCACTTCCAGCTTTGGCAGCACTGGAGAATCCAGGCCAAGGAAAAGAAAAGCTGACCTCTCAAAGTTGAGAGGTGCTTCAGACACTGATGCGGACAGCTTCAGCAGGGACCATCAGAGAGCCAGCAGGGCCTTGAAGGAACTGCAGGGCAAAGAAAGGAAAGGCTGGTCCCCACCACCAGTACCTGCCAAAAGGGGGGATCACCCCAGAAAGTGTATTTAGCTCTATGTTGATTTGCTTGCTAGGCCTGTTGAAACCCAAGTATGCCTGATGTTTCAGAAATGACCATTCGTGATACTTTTAAGAACCTTTGCCCATTTTTTCCCTTTGTGGCAAACTGCACAGCTTATATCCACAAGTAGTTTCTTCTAAAAGAGGTGGTTTCTTTTCCTCTTGCAAGGTTTTTTCATATTGCTCAACAATCAAGGAAAGAAGGCAAGGATCAAACTCATAAAGCATTCTTAAATATCTGATTTATTGAAAAAAATACAATTACCAAATCACATTGCTTCATCTTTTATATTTCCTAAACAACACAGAAAAAAAGTATGAAATCTCATAGAGACTTTTCAGGGATTTCTCCTCAAAAGACAGTTTCACTTGTTAGTTATACCCAAATTCCTCTGCTCCTGGACTCCCTCAAACCACCAGCTCTTATCTCTGGAATATGTTAAACTATGAAAAAAGCATTCTCTTGCCAACTTGGCATAAGACGAGGGGGATACCTCTCCTTGCTTTTATGGGAATGCCTACTGAAAGGAAAATTTTTGGGTTGCTCCAGCTTACACACTGATAAATATGACTCGTCTCTTACTGACACCTCCTTTTCCTTTGAAAAGTTCAAAAGTTCAGTTAGCAACTATCTGATGTCTTAGCTTGCTACACAAGCCTCTGGGTTATTTAATCAAGAAATTAGATTTCTACAACGCATGGCAGTACACCCACCACAGTCAGACTAGGAACTGTTGCTAATTAACAAAAAGTGCCAACATACAGTTATTTATTATATTAATTAATGAAAGCACATATAAGCAGCCTATCTGTAAGAAGTTAGATGCAATCTCTAACAGACTTCCTGCTGCTGTGCTGCCAGCTTCTCAGTGCAACTGTGGCCATTTTAATTAAATAAATAATCTACCCTGGAAGATTTCACTGAGTGCCAGACACAAGCACCAGGGCTGGGTGAAAATAAATCACTGCCGGCAGCATGCCAGTACTCGTTCCTAGAATCTATGGAAAACGGCTACTTCCCTACAGCAAACATTTTGCATAACCATTCTGCACAGTTTAATTGATCTCTGCAATAGCATGATAGTAGAAAGCCCTCCATTTCTGTATTTTAAGACAGTACTTCATGTTCTTTGGTTTTCATTCTCCTCATATTTGCTGGCTTTTTGCATCAGTTGTGCGGCTTCTTGTACAGAATCATCTTTTTAAAAATTCATTTATTTAGGGTTAAAGTCTTCCCCAATACCATCTCTTGGTATGATGCTGACCCAAATCCATCCCTTAAAGTCACCACGTTAATGCTCTGAGTCTATCACCATGTCCTGCTTTAATTTCTACCATACTCCTATCAAACTCAAATCACTTCCTTCTCCACCAATGTCCTCTTATCAGTACACATAAATCCTGCTTCTAATGTTTAACATTTACTGTGCTACACTGCTATTTAGGCATTTTCATAACCACAGAAAAAATTAGGAAAATTCCCACTTTGTCCTGTGATGTCAATTTATTTTAAAACCTATTGCAAGATACCACAACAAATATTATGGTGTGACTTCAATACCTGACAGCAGTGTGAACATCAGCAAGTTTTCCTGGGTAATCACAGGCATCTCAATTATCCAGGTACTGTCTCAGCAAAGGGCAGCCTGACTTAGCGTATGGTCAATGACTTTCTATGCATTAGTAATTTTAGAAAGCCTAGACAGGAAAAAGAGTCCTTGGTTGCTCCTTCACAGAAAATTTCTCCTTACATTTTTGTGGTGAATTTATTGTTCCTGTTCAGAAGAGTTAAGGCATTGTGGGAGGCCAGTGCTCACCACTGCCTGCCCCACGCACCAGATCCAAAAGGTGAGCTCCTGATCTCTCTGCCAGGTCAGGTTTCAGTTGCTATTCCCCATTCTCAAAGAATTTGGTTTTTTCTTGCAAACGTTGGCAGTCAGCAGGCGACACTTCTAATATAAAAAAACACACCGGCATTTCAAGAAAAAGGCAACCACCCTGATGGAGCTGCTCCCCTGAGGAAACAAGGAAGGGAACACATTCTTCTCTGCATACATTTTACACTAAGGCACATAACCTCCCAAATGCCTCCAGTGCTTTCACAGTTCCCAAAACTCTGCTCGACCACCTACCCACGTTTTGGCCAACCGGCTGACCCAGAAAAGCAGCAGAGAAGCAGCAGCCAGTGAAGGGAGGAAGGAGCAAGCACAGCTTGCAAAGCAGCACCGCGTGGGAAGGAGCCGCTCGCTGGGCACAAAGAGGGTCAGCTACGGCTTGCCCTGGAACGAGCAGTGCAATGGGGGTCAGGCCACAGAGGTCATGAGAAGAAAGGATGGGGAAGAAAGAGCACCTGAAGGGAAAGAGCTTTCTTCTGCTACCGCAGTTAACTCCCCTAAATTTCCTCCCTCCTCCTGGTTCCCCAGTTTCCAAAAATAAACTATACAGAGGCAAAAACTGCAGAGGCAGGGAGCCTTAAAAGAGCTGCAGTTGGAAAATACAAAAAGGTGGCAAGGGAATTTATTTAAAAGAAAAAAGCCCACGAAAAAAGAGACACATTCTTTTTGGAAAAGAACAGTGACATCTTTTAGTGTGAAGCCATTTCAGCTGGGATGTAGGTCAATAGCTGAAACCAGCACCTGTGGGGTCTCAGCTCCTGGGGGCTGGTGTGGGCAGCCACAGCAGCAAAGCAGCCAGAGGAGCCCGGGGGTTGTTTGGCCTCTCTCCAGGAAGCTGGAGAAGGCTTGGGCTGGTCATGGTCCCTCCTGACTTCACATGCTGCAGGTCAGCAAAGGGTTCCTCTTTAGACAGCCACACAGTTCATGTTTCTGGTGTCAGAAGATGCTTGATATCTGCCCTTAAAAGTAAAGGCACCTTAACGTGGAAAACATCTCTTAATGACTAAGAGAGTCAACAGCAAATATTTGCACCAAAAGAATTCAGTTCCTCCCACATCAAAGCAACCTCCTAGAAAACTGATTATAAACAAATTAAAAAACAACTAGCATGCCTATCAAAAATAATTGTTTTGCTGCTGGCAAAGAATTAATTAAAGAATTAAACACTGAGGGTTAAATTTGATTCCTAATTGCTAGACTGGACACCAAGGTGAGAGAAGGGGAAAAAACTCTCTTCCTGTTGTGCAGAAATGGTTGTCCTGTTCACATGGCATCTTTGGGAAGGATGATGTTCCTCTAACAATTCAGAAGTTAATTCAGGTACAGGTTGAGAGATTTGGGATTACACAAACATCAGCCATCATAACTTCCACATCACACTGGCTTTGATTTCAGGTGTATTACAGCACTCAAAATCCATGTGCAATTTTTTTGTCTCTGCTTTTCCGCCCTGATCAAAATAAGCAAGTATCAGCACATCTCTGCATCACTACAGTGAGATACAGGAACGTTCCTACTCACTCCACCAAAAGCAGACCATGCTCACTGTCAAAAGGTCTGTTTTCACCAACATCTCCTTCTTGTGCCTTTCACCAATTGCTTTCTCTATAGTAGGAAAAATTATTAGGGCCTCCAGGTCTCTCTTGTCCCCATGTTTTTAACATGAAATACTACCACATACTGCAGAGTATCTCAGAGACAAGTGCCCAGAGAACCATTTCTCTTCTTGTACAACAAACCCACTGTTTTGAATGCACATTTCTCCACCTCTGCAGACATTTGTTATCCTCTTGCATTTCAGTAGTGACATTCCAAAAAGTCTGGAGAAAATTGGTAGGTGGCTCTGAGGAGGAATTCTAGACTCATGCCCCAAGCTCAGCCCTCAGGTGTTGCATGCCCACAGTGGTGGTCAGCCAGGGTTTGAGCCTCAGCCTGGTACCACTGCCCACAAAACAACCTATTTCAGAGAAAGGATGTTTCTCACCTTGGTAGTTCTGGAGAAAAGTTTAAAAATATAAAGCAAATACCATCTAAGTCTTTAGAAAAGAAGAAGCAGAAATGGCAGAAATTAGTTGGAGGTTTTGAGTTTTGAATAGGGTTTAAATCTTGTAATTTCTGATCCGTTTCTTCCCTTTTGTGCTTAAGTAACCAATTTCAAATGACACAGCTAGCAAATGCCAATGAGTTGTTCCACAGCAATCTTCTTGAGCCTCCTATAAAGAAGGAAGTCACCACAATCTGAGAAAACATCCCCTGGCAAGCGATGGCACTAAGTGGGCCAAGCCATTCCTCCTTCAGAGAAGCAGCAAAGCTGTTGAGAGAGCAGCAATTTTAGGAGCAAAGTTTAGGAGAGTGGGAAGAAGACAGCTTCACACAGCCTTAGCTGTTCTTCCCAGCAGACCAGAGCTTGAGAAGGAAAAACACCACAAGCCTCTCATCTTCTCTGGCTTGCCACAAAACAGGGGTGTATTTTTCAGCAGGATCCTCTGAGTCTGACACCGAACTTAGCTTAACTGACATGAAATGTTAATGTTTAGGAACAAGGTAGGTGGAGAGGAGGAGGAAAGAAGACATTCATTATTTGATGCAGAATTCATTCAGAAGCTTCTTTTTCACAGCCAGAACTAAAATTTCCATTCAGCTCTTTATTTCTGGTAGCCTAGATAGCTTGAACAGCTGGAAGAGGGATCTAGAGGGAGCCCTTACCCCTGCCTGCATGGCAACAGCTCTTCCTCAGATACCTTCAGAGAGAAGCAGGCACATTTTTATGACTGTCATTCTTCAGATGCAGGATGAGCAATTTCCCTTGGGGATATTCTTACTGGCTTTAGGCTTCCAGACATGGTGCACAGAAAAGTTCTGCCTCCAACCACCCATTCTGGTGCCTGCAGCAGCCTCCCAATATAGCCCTACTGCTCCCCACCAGCCCCCAAAACCTCCGTAAGAAGAAGGTCACAAGCTCTTGATGCTACAAAATCAGCAACTACTATTCAAAATGAGCTGGACCATGGTATGAAATTCATCCATGTATTTTATGTATTTTCTCTTCTTCATGTCAATCTGAATTCTCCTCCCTCTGGTGCCTTCTCCCACTTTGTGTATTTTAATTTTCTTGCTCCACTTTTTGTTTGGTTTGGTTTTGTCTACATTACATCTGAAAACCAGCTTTCCTCTCATAGGCACCAGAGGAACAGCTCTTTCATTTGCTGTGCTCTTCCCAGCCCTGTTTTTTCTCTGATCACCCTTCTGCCTTTGCTCTGTTTCCTTACCCTTCCCATCCTTGATTTCTCTCCTCCCTGTCTTCTTTCTTTGATATTCCTCTTGGTGCTTTCTATTCATCCTTCCTGCCTGACGGAGGCACTCCCCTGGGAAGGTGCTGACAAATAGCAGCTGGACTGTTTGGAGGGTTGTATCAGGTAGGGACACCTACAAAGGAATCCTTCGGCTCTCTTGCTACGTTATTGGCTGGAGTGATTCTTCCTTTTCATTTAGGGTTGTATTCACAGTTCCTTTGTCAAAACTCAGGAAAATGAAGGTGTAACATAATTTGGGAAGCATATGCCAGTATTCAATGAGCTACATCTGCTTCCTTGTTTTGGGGGGCTACTCAGAAATCAGAAACCACAACAACAACAGCAAAATTATGAGGATGTCAAGTGCAGCATTAGCAAGGGACCTGGTCGTACCAGTGCTGCTCTCCCAAAGAAATAGAACATTTAAAAATGACTCCTTCTTACTTTGCAGCTCTACTGCCTGGAGGGTGAAATCCACCCCTTTGTGGAATGCCGAGACAGGATCACTTCAGTGCTATTTATTCCCTTAGAAAAAATATACCCACATTGCACTGGTCTCCTGAAGAGGGTGAAATTTCCTCCAAGCAGAATCTCAAACACAAGGTTCCCACTGCAATGGAAGCAAAGCTTGTTTTTAAGAAAAAATATATTCCTGCTGGTATTTGACAACTAACAAACAAAAAGCCAAAACCAAATTTTAAAAAAGGAAGAAAAGAATTTTTTTCAGATTAAAAGAAGGATTAATTTTATTCCTCCTCTCCTCTTGCACGGTATAACTGTATTTGGAAGTTGGTCAACTGCTCTCTTCTTGCACAGCAACTTCCAACTGCAGAGCTATATTCTTCCCCCAGTTAGACAGAGAAACCTTGCTGAAATCTCTAGGCTAGATCCACTGGTATGTTCCGGCCGCTTTGCCTGTTTCAGCAGTACAGAGCAGCTGTAAATCCAGTTTAACTTGCCACTCCTGTCAGCTTTACCATGCCAGATTAGCACTGCTGTTAGCCTCACAAATACCAACATCTGGAGGTTCTCCTACTGCCCAGTCTGACTTCAAACCTTGCAAATCTGCAATTCATCCACCCCTCAGTACAGCTGTCAGGATCAGCCTGAGGTAGTTCTTCACCCTGAGCAAAATGTATTTATCACAATCTCCCATCCTACATTCCTGCAGTCAACCAAGCAGATCAAACAAATTTCACATAATGATCAGCTCTCAGTTATTCCCTGGCCGATTGCCCACTTGTTCTGGAGGGTGACTCCTGACCCTCTCTGGGAGCAGGTGCCTTTCTAGTGCACGTCTGTGAATCCAAGTCAGCTGGGAAAACAAAATACACTGTTTCTTTGTACTTTTATATTTCTTTGGATGTCAGGAAACAGAGCTGAGCCTTGTTTCCTGCTCCTCAGCCAGGAGAGGTAGGGGAAACTGGAAGTAGATGTAGAGAAAGGCAGAAAGAGGGCAGATCAAAAGGATCAAGGAAAATAATAATAATTGAAAAACCACCAAACAAACAAAAAACAACCAACCACCCACTGCTTCACTCTGCTCTGTAAAGCAGTACATCTTGGAAACAATATGTCCCTCCACCCCCATCCCAAGTCTTTCTCTCTAGGGATATACAACTGTCTCAGGGATTAATATTATTTTCTTACAGCATTCAAGTGCTGCTACACTTACAGTCTTATAAAAAACCCTCAAAAAACCCATCCTCGTCATTTGCTTTTTGTCTGAGAAAAATGTATGAAAAATAAGAATCAGAGAGAATTGGGGGGAGCAGGTGCATTCATGTCAGCTTTGATTTTTTAAGAACAAAGGCTTTACTTTTTATATATAAATAAGTTAACAGGAAAAATTTTGGTGCACTTTATTTTTGCCCAGCCCAGTCCCAACCCCTCCCTCTGAATGCATTAATACATCCACCCTCAGCACAGTCGGGCCCTTCGTGTTGCCATGGCACTGAAACCTTTGCAGTTTGGATGGCGATGTATGCCAGGAAGCATACTGCTCTTACACTTCCTATAACAGAAGCAAAATCACTGCATAGCATTAACTCCTCTAGTATTTAAGGCATTCAAAGTCTTTCTTGCCTGCTCGTCTTCACACAGAGTTTGCTTTTTCTATCTTGCCACACGCAAATGAAACCCATTCGACAGAGCTATTCTCGTCTTCATGAACTCAACAGCTCACACGCTGAGCACATTAGAGAAGGTCCACAAGAGTATGGTCTTTCCCTCTTTAATAGGAGGCTGTTGTCAGGCCTGCAGCAGCTGAGACGAGGGCTGCAGAAAGCATAAATGTATGAAATATGTGTGGATACAGAAAAGTATTATCTCTCAAGGTGGCATTTAAGCAGACTTTTGAAACCTAATAAACCTATCTATTGCTAATGCTCTTGATGCTCATGAATATTCTTTTGTACCCATTTGTCTGAATAAACAAATTACACTATAAAGATCCTGCAGTAGGGACCAAATCTTTCAATACCTTTCTTTAATTACCTAGGCTGGTGGGATATCAGTGGTGAGCACAGCTTTGGGCACATCAGTTAGAGAAAAAAACAAAGTCAGTACAATTCTGTGTCATCCTAAAGATTCAGCCTACAGTGATTATCTTGAGCAGATCTGAGCCTTTTGCCAAAGCTTCTGAAAATGCCTGTACACGAATTGCAAATACATAGATTTTTATGTTCAAAGCAAAAGCAGAGTATAAAAATATCCAACCTCATTATAAAAAAGATTACCATAGTAAACAAACAAACAAACAAACACCCCATTCATGTACATAAACATTGGATCTGTACCTGCAGAAACAGCTGGAAGCCAGTCCATGGTCTGAAGCCAGCTTGAGGCTTTTTTTGTCCCAAGTTAAATATTTGCATAGTATTAAGCTTAAAATTAAAGCATTTGCTGAAGAAACTTGCTGACTTGTGTATATGGAAAAACAAGAGGGAATTTACTGTCCCTGCACACTGGGGCAGATTCTTGGGATGCCTTCTCCTTCCCATGAATTCCTGGACAGCAGAGAGACAGACAGACTACCGACCAGGGAATTCCCCTCTTGGTTTCCGGAGGATTTTGTGCGCAGGCTGGACAGAGAGGCAACAACCCAGGTAGCGACTTTATGAAGGCAGCATTTGTTGCTTTGGTGCCTGCCCCTCGACCACCTGGTAACACTCCTTCCTTTTAGCATTGTCCCCAGCTCAGAAAAGCGCCATTCAGCCAGCACCTCCACCCGTGCAGGTTTGACGGTCCCTGTGCCCTGCCGGCCCTCCCATTCCCGGCGGCCCGGCCGCTGGCAGGCTCCGGCCGCTCACTGCCCCAGGGACACGGGCTGGGGGCTGCTCACAGACGGGCTTTCTGAGGCAGCGCTGGCCCCTGGCGCCCACTTGCCAAAATAAGGCACAAAAGCACTGCTGTCTCTGTGTGTCCGTCTGGGCCAGAGCAAGGCAGCTGGTTCCCTGTTCCTAGGTGCCAGCGGGTGCACAGGAGACCCTGTGAGCGCCTGTGTTTTCGGGTTCCCTCTTCTGCCCTCGCAGACGGCAGAGCTGCGCTGGCAGCACAAGCTCCCTCTCCTCCTTCCACCGCCAGCACGCGTCTGACAGTCGCGTGTCCCCATCGCTGCGTCCATCACCTCCAGTTGCCGTACGGCTCTCGCCATCAGTTTTCTACTTACACGAAAATGTATACTGAGCTGTGATGAAAGGCCAGTGCAATGTCAAGGGCATTAAAAGGACTCCAGGGACTGATGAGAGTCAAAAAGGAAAGGATTTATGATGGTTAATAGAGTCAAATCTGCCAGAGTCCTGCTTATTCTTTCCAACTGCAGGTCATCAGATCTTAAAGGAAAAACTATTAAGGTGTAGAATTATTAAGGGCATTACCGTCCCCTCTAGGAAGAAAACCTATGTGTTGCCGTGAAGCATCTGGCCAGGAGAGAGTCAGGTTCACTCTGGCGCCTACACTGACCCCAAGGAAGGGAGGAAAAGAAGATACATCACCTGCCCTGTGCCTTGGGTTAGCAGCAACCTCAGTACCAATCATGTATGTCACCTGAACAGTCCCCAGTGGGTCCCCCTGGCACCTGCCACTGCGGCTGGCAGCTCGGACAGAGCTAGGACTACCACAGCCCATGGAGCACCACACTGTGCCTCAGCAACAAGCATGGGCAGACAGGGAAGAAAAGCTTCCCCCTCTGCTGGCACCTCACATCCACAAGGAAAAAGAACAAAGCAAAGAAGGAAGCTCTTGCCTCTCCCAGTCTGGTGTGACATATGCACCTTCTGCTGAAGAATGCAATCTATCTGGATACCATAGGAGTGCTCTGAAACTTGATTTAAATGTTTTATAATCTAACATGCCTAAAAGTTAACATATTTTTACAAGACACTGCAACTGGTTGCCCAGAGCAGCTGTTGGTGTCCCATCCCTGCAAGTGTTCCAGGCCAGGCTCTGAGTAACCTAAGGATATGGAAAGTGCCCCTGCCCAAGGCAGGGGCGTTGGAACTAGATGGTTCTTAAAAGTCCCTTCCAACTGAAGTCATTCTATGATTCTAAGAAGTTAATGATTTTCCTCATTGAAATAACAACATTGAGAGAAGGCAAAGCAAAGTGGAGGGGCCAAAGTTTAAAAAAACTATTGGGAATTTTCTATCTGTATCTAAATTACATGCACTTTATTGGATCTCAAGTTTTCATTTTTCTACTGCTTAATAATCACAAATATGTTATATATACCCTTTCTATTTTGTCATTCTTTCACTATATTACATCAAATTTAATTTCCTGTGCAAGTGTGTAATCTTTTCAGCTGTCACTGTCTCAGAAGCTTTTCTGTAATAAGCAGAGCCTCGTCCTCTGGCAGGTCACTCTTTTATGAGCTGTGCTCCTGCAGATTAGTTTCCCAAAATGTTTGCAATGCTATATGAGAACTGGCAAAAGAGGAGAACCAAAATAACACCTAAAAGGAAAAATAAACATGAAAACCTTCACTTCCTTCTGACTCCTGTGTTCACTGGTCAAAGGAAATTTCATTTTGATGTGTGTAGATGGCAAATCCGTGAAGGTTATTGCTGCGTATCAGAAGCTTCACGAGGTGTGAGACACGGCCTCCCTTGCCCCACAGCTCATTAAAAGTACAGCTGTGAGATGGCTGCTTGCTCTTTGTGCTGGGGAACATGGAGATCTGCAAATGGTCACCACTCTCACAGCTGCCTCCCCCCACCACCTGCCCTTGGCACTCCAAGAGGTCCCCAAAAAGCCACATTCCACCAGAAAAGTGAAAATGCCAACCAAGACGCACTCATGCTTTTCATGATGAGATACCTGTGATGGCAGGAAAGCAGACCAGCTGGTCTGCTGGGTCCTTTCTAGACCTCTGCCTCTGCAGGACATGAAACTCCTCTTCTTCAAACCAGCTTTCCATTACCAATGCTTACACACACCCCAAAACAACTTATTTACAAAAACACGTACCAACAAATAATTCTGAATGTTTGAAAATTACTCAACTCACAAGAAATACGAGCAACAGAAATTCTTATTCCGGTATCCCGCCTGAAAAGGTGCTTAGGTATGGACAACAGAAAAGATATCTGAACAAACACAAACAGTCTGCAAAGGGTCATGTTAATGGTGTTGGGCCAGCAGAGACTACTGAGGGTGGCTACAAAGGCATGCTGCTAGAAGCCCTGCCAGCAGAAGCAGGTTCAAAGCTCTCTCACTTCAGTGGTAGATGTCACCTCTAAGAGCTTTTCTTTGAACTGTCCAGCCAGATGTGGAAACCTTCAGCAACCAACACACAGACTACCCAAGCTGTGAACTGCTTTCCCAAAACACACTGCATTAATCAATGAAGAATGATCTTTCTCTTCCTGCTCCCCATAAGACTTCTGTCTTGCTTTCCCTCTCTCACATCACTGCTGTAGCAGATCATCCATATTTCTGACAATGTCTTCAAAATTGCATACAAAAATACAGTGCGTTAAACCCAGATATATACTTTCAGAGCAAATAGTCATCTCTTCTTATCACATATAACAAGCATTTCACTAATTGAGTTCTCGTTATTTTAGCTATCCATTCCCTTGAAATTCTGTTTTACAATTGTATCTTTAATATCTAATCTCTAAGAAATGGCTAAGCACTAAAAAAAAAAAAAAATGCAAGCAGGGAACATTACTTTAACAGAAGGTGTTAAATGCAGTGCAATTCCACTCCCATCAGCATGAAGAAACCTTTTTCAGCCAGCTTTGGTGGAAGTTGCATTGGGACCATAAGTCAGATGAAGATGTTCCATGCTAACAGCTATGTGGTGTGCTCTGAACTGTTTTAGAACCTAAAACAACAATGTAATCACTCTCATAAAACCATTTTGCCATACTCTTACAGGACCTGAGTGTGTGTTAAAAATTTCAAGCCAGAATTGTAAAAAAGAAAAACATGCCAGCTATCAGTGATCTTACATTTTTTGCCTTTTAGGCCATAAATTGAATAGCTTTCCTTCACTAGATGTGGATCTCAGTCTCCATTTCCTTATACAGGGTGAGGAAAACAGGCTCAAATATGAATTTATTTCTTATTGAAATCTTGGTCAAAGACGGAGGGTGATGTAAAGATAAACATCAAGGGAATAACTGCCATCATCTGGTTGAGTTTGGTAAAATGGAATTAATTTACACTCCTTTAGGGACTCACTGGTGTGTGAAATTAATCTAATTTAGACTGACCAGAAATTGAAAATGGAATGAAGAAAGCAATTAAAGACCTTTCCTAAATGCGAAAAAAGTACTGCTGTAAGTGCAGCAATACAGTTTAAGTACAGAACAACACAGTTAAAGTACAGAACCCTTCACACTACTGCTCGCACTCCCTCCTTCTTGAGAGAGAATAATCATCTCTATATCCACATATCGTCACTGTACCAGTAATAATCTCGTCCAAAGGAAACATTGGTAGATTGCTTCTACCAATATCTGTGAATAAATACATGTTCAAGTTAAAACAGTTCACTGTTCTGCATACAGGCCAGGCCTAGCAGATAAACATCTGCTGGAACAGCTCCGTGTAACTGGTTGTACATGTGGCTTAACATTTACTTCAATGACTTTTAGCACCTTCTTGTTATTGTTTCTGTGCTGCTCCAACAAGCAATGGTTAATGTAAGATGCAGACGTTCACATACCGTGTACTTGTGAATAACTGGTTCCCAGAGATGTGGCAGTGATAACATTGTCATCGTAGAAATCAAAGTGGCTCAGGGTAGATCACATGTCAGAAGAGGGTTCCACCTGAAAGTATAACAAATCCAGATACTAAATTCATCATCTTCAGAGGTTTACAGCAAGCTCTGCCAATACATTTTTGCATTTCACACATTCATCCTGTGCATTAACAGGGTCTGTGCTTTTTCCAGGCTCGTAGAAAACATTTTGCCATTCACAATGGCAAGCAAAAGTGCCCTGCTGTAGCCAAACTGTTTTGGCCCACTGCTCCAGACCATATTTCAAGCATACTATCAAAGCACTGAAAAGTAGTTTTCAATATTAAAGCAGAAGCTGTTACTGTCTGGTGGACAGATAAAGAATTTCAGATTTCCCATTTGTCAGGTCCTTGAAAAGCAGGTAATTCGTTTCACCAGTACACCAGTGCACTGCCAGTTTGGCTTTACCTTTCCTGTTTGTTTGGGTTTTTTTCCCTAACATTGTAAACTGATGGTTTGGAAGAAGATGCAACACTGGAGCTACCTTGTAACCTATTTTCTTGAGATCAAGGGATCCTAAGAAAGCATTTACTTCCCAGTGGTGACTACAATCACCTTATTTACAATCATTTGATAATTGAAAATCACCTGGTGGGTGAGTCTGTTCTTAAATATTTTGGTAGGTAACCAATGCAGAGATGGAAAACAAGCTTGTATTAGCAGTGCTATCTGCAATGACAAGACACACAGCAACATACAAACAAACTATCCAACTTCTTCATCAAACCTCCCCAAACAGAAGCTCATCTTCCTCCTACTCTACAAGCTGCATCTCATCCTAGAGTAAGCGGTTTTCAAGAAGAAAGTCTGGTAAATAACAAAGAATTTTCAAGATTTCAGATTTTAGGCATAGTTTATATATTTTTAAATTACTCTAATGCTTCTTTGACTCTTCATGCCTGCTAAGTGGCTTGGCTCTTGCTTTTACTACACTTCAGGGAGCAGCCTCAACACCCCACAGCTCACTAGTATCACGTACACCTTCATTTGCTGCCACCCAAGCAAGTCAGTGTCTCCTATACTCTGCATCTGGTTTTCAACAACAAGTGTAAAACCATATAAAGACTAAGTTACAAAGAACATAATCCACGGGTCCAAAGCAGCAACAAAACATTATTGGTGAAGGGTGGTATACTGCCCATGGGTATGATGCTACAATGTCATATCTAAACAGTATAAACACAGAGTAGTGCACATATTTTTGGGCATAGGCACACTTAAATGCCAGATGCTGAGGTGAGCTGCTGAGCCACAGCATGGGACCCAGCAGCAGTGAGGAAAAGGGAGGAGCAGCGACTGCCCAGAGGCAGCGCTGGCTGACAGATGGTGAGGAGATCTAGCTGAGCGTCAGACAGATCTGTTCCATGGAACTGCTGAAATTTTCTTTCCCAATAACTCTCCTTCACCTACCAAAGCAAAATTTCTCAACCCGTTGAAGCCTCAAAAAGAATTTTCCTTCCCAGAGAAATCATTCATGAAAATACCCCCCACAGAAGGATAAACACGGCCAACTGCCTTCAACAGAAAAACACAGTAAGACACGCAACACATTCTTCTTCTGCTTGCAGATTTATTTGGAGTCATTTAATAATCTGTCCCTAATGACTGCACCTAGTCCTTCACCTTACAAACTACCAAGACTTTTCAGGTGAATAATTTAAACATTTTTCTTTCTTTTTTCTTTACATCTGTTAACAGTAGTGTTAGAAAATGAAAACTTCCACAAATACTTTCATTTTAAAGCTCTAAATCACCGTATGAATTGAAACAACTGATCACCAGATAGCTACAACATGAACAGAAATATACAGCACACATGGAACCAAGTGAAACGCATTCTATCATCTCTAGTGAATCAGTTCAAACCTAACTCAAGTTGGTAGCTGTCACCAGCTACCTTTGGCTTCCTGCTCTCCAGTGTCCTGTAGGAAAGCAGTTTGTAATTCTCTGATTCCCTTTTCCTCAGATTTCTTCACTGAGTCTTTATCATGTTCCTTGGCCAGGTCCAGATTTTCAAGGCCACCAGTTCTGCCTTGTTTCAGAGCATACGGTCTCTCTGCTCACACTTGAGATGGGAAGGATCTCAGAGACCGCGTAGAAGACAGCCAAAACTACTCAAAACAAACCACTTCCAGTGGAGCCCGAGGCACTAACGAGCACCAGCTAAGAATTGATGTAATTACTCATGACCCTGACAACTTTCAAGATCTTTTACAAAGATCTTTCTGTCAGAGGCCTCCTAATTCCTTACCTGTGGTGAGAAACAAACACCAAAGTCCCAAAAATACACCTAAAAACTACAAGTTCTGGAAGAGCTTCTCTAAGGCAAAAGCAAAGTCTTTCTAGGTGAAGCAGAAGTATGGAAGCCATTGTGAAATGAAATGGAAATGAAAATTATATGGGAGGTATTTAAATACGTGGTTCTAGCAATTAGGGAAATAGTGTTGACAGAAATCCACTGGGGACCCAGCACTTAAAATCTCAGTGGGAGAAAGACTGGGAACTAAACATACAAATCAATTTGGTCCTTACAGAAAGAGAGACTGGTAAGGAAATGAATACAGTTCTTGTCCAAACTGTTCATTTTCTATAGCTAGACAGTGATAATCTCTAGTGCTATCAATTAAAACCTTCATTTTTCACAAGCACTGTTTTAAGGAAATGCAATATTAGGCACAGTTAGAAAAATTAATGGAAGCTGAAATTAAATTTTTGCTTCCAACTTAATTCCACACATGTGTGCCATCACTTCTTAAACTGAGTCTACATTTCTTAGGACTAACCTAAAGCTGCATTTATACATACTAAACTACAGATAAGTTACTCCCTTGCCCCAAAGTTACTCCGTTCTTACAACAAAGTACAGCACCGAAGAAGCAAATACGTGATCTTTTGTAGTATAAATATTCATATCAATGCACACAGCAAAGTCACACCAACAGAGATACAGTGGTCTAACAACCACAGGTATTCAGAAAGTCCCAATAAAACCACTGTTGTGCTCTAGGACTTACCAGCAATTCTTTCTCCTCATGCTCATTTGAAAAATGAACGAGGACTTAAGAAATAGACAAAGCAGCTAAAAGCAGCTAAAGCAAATGCTTAGACTGATTATATACAAGCATCAAACTCTATACTAAACCCAGGTCAGGAGGTATCAAGCCTCAAAAACTCTCCAGATACGTATAATAGAATACATTTCATAATTAATTTTATTAAAAACTGTAACTTCTAGTTTAAAAATTTCTAATTAAAAAAATATAAACCTCTTAATAGCCTTTCAGAAAAACAGAGTTTAAAATGAAATAAAAATATAACTAATCATCAAAAAAAAACTTTTCTGTCCTTTCCTCTCAATAAATCTAAGGCTCAAGTATTACTTTCCTGGCACCTGTTTTCTGTTCTAGAACTTCAGCATGATTACAGTAAAGGTGAGAAAGTTGGTATTTTGTTCTCTCTCCCATCAGAAGCTGCACTACAGACACAACTGTGCTTGTATGCTTTACTATGCAACACAAGGATGGATGGATGGATGGATGGATGGATGGATGGATGGATGGATGGATGGATGGATGGATGGATGGATGGATGGATGGATGGATGGAGTGACAGTAAAATATATCAGACTGACATCCACGTAGACTGAAGCCCTCTTCTCCATACAGAAGAGGCATGGTGCTCAACAGTGACACAGGCTTTTCCCCAAACCACATCTCCAGACACACTGCAGCTGCACTCTGGGAGGAAAACAGGAGCAGTAGTTTTTCAGTAACTGGGAATTACACTGCTGGTAGCAACTATTCAGTTCTGCCTTTGTAATGTCCCAACACAAATAGGTCACATCAACAAGTGGGAGGGCAAGCAGGAAGAGAATGAGAGAAAGGAGATGCAGCTGCAGACAGGGGGTAAACTGCAGTAAGGGGTTCCACGGTGATGCACAGCAATCTGCTGCCCAACAGCATTGGGAATTCAGAAACTGGAAATTAGAAGCACTCCCTGGTACAAAGCTGCCCAAAAGGAGTGAGGGACATGCCAGACCTGTACAGAATAAAATAAAGCATGAAAATCTCCAGACAAACTACTTTTTCTTTTACTTTCTTTGATAACCTGTAGAGAAAGCCTCTAAAATTAAAAAATACTTGTTAGACTGTCCCTGGCATGATATATTCCACCAGCACTACTTAATTAATCAAGGACATTATTCTTTGTCACTTTGTCACTCTATGACTTGCTTTGACCTTTCTCTCTTTTAGACTAACCTTTTTTTTTTTTTTAAATTCTGCCTCATTTTCATGAGTGTTTGTGATCACAAAATATATTGAGAGTGACAGACAGTAAACATTACTGGAAGCTGTTTCACTTGGACTGTGACTTGGACTGTGATGCGAATGATCATCCAGAGTATATGAGCTCAGAGTTAGAAGGTCACTCCAATGCCCATCCCTCCAAAGATCAACACTTTTGAAAAACAACCTCTAAAATCAAGATCTAACACCAGGAGAATTTCACAGTAATTCCTATTTCTATTCCAGCCACAGTAATGAAATTCATTTCAGAGAACAAAAGTCATTAAATGGACAATGTTGACAAATGAGACAGAAGATGCTGGGGATATGAAAGCATGGGAAAAAACACCCCATTCCACCCCACATCCCATTGGGACATGACATCCCAAGTACTGGTGAGAGATATGCAGAAAAAGACAGTCAGTCTAGAAAAGCACAAAGAGATTTGATCACTAATCAGAGACAGAAACCCATCTGAAAGTCACAACTGTCTCTGCAGGCTCTGAGAGACAGAATTAAATTGGCTTAGTACTATATTCAAAAAGGAATTTAATTAGCTGACATTAAGCAGGATAAGTTTGCAGTACCATGTTGCTCTGACAAGCTGTCTCCAGAAGGGTAAGTGGAAGGTAAAATCTTATTTTTCAGGATGAGATTACGGCCATGCACTGAGACAGAAGGTAATGGCATGTCTGCTGAGGGCAGCTGAAACTTGGTGCTGGACATTTCATCTCACACTATAAAAGGATGGTATGTGATAGACGAGCCAGAAGTGCAAGTTTCAGATTCTGCGCATTTATTCATATGGCTGTGCAGCTTCATCCTCCTTCTGCTCTTGCCACTTACATGAAGAAGAGAACCTCGGTGTATAATCTCTGCCAGGAGCTATTCCTCCAGTTTCTCTCAGTCAGAGCTGCCCCCTGGAAAGACTATGATACCCTAGGTGCAATTTATTTATTCTCTTTTATAAGAGAGCATGTTGGTTGGAAGAACGAGGTCCGTGCAGGGGGCAGTTTCTGTGCTAACTGGGCAGGCTGGCACATCTGTCAGCTGCTGCACATCTGTTGTGCATTTTATGGGGTCACCCACAGCACCCCTGCTCTGCTCTGCTGTACCAAGACTTCTCTGTGTGTACTAGAACCTGCACACCACAGTGCAGCCTGCAAGCAGAGAGGCGGTGTTTGACAGCAAATAAAAGCAAGCACAAACTATGGCAAAAATCTAGCAGCACATAGTGACAAAGGAAGAATCAATGGTAAAATGCATACTAAATCCCAATTGTTTCCCCAAGGAACACTTGGAGGAAATTGAATAACACATTTCAAAGGAAAAGTCCCATGAATATGGGATGTAACAAGCTTTGCCTTCTCATGCCTCCCTGTATGGATAAATTTAGTTCTGGAGAAAGGTATATCACTGTCAGTGCTAGAAATTCTGCTTATTTTCAAAGCAGGCACATGCATCCCAGGGTGTGACCAGGAAAGCTATTGCTCACATCATTTATATCTCAGCTCTGTCACACCAGAACCAAGCCAGATTTACCAAGCAAGCTTCATCCATCCCATTAGCAAGTCACTAAGGAGATGCTCTTCCATTCCCTGACAAAACTGCACAGCAGTCTGAGATCTTAATTTAGGCTGGCAGTGCCCTTCTTCCTCCCACAACTCCTCTCACCAGGACTGTATTTAGGCTGTGTGACCTTGTGTGGCAGCTCACAGATTTTAAGTGCAAGCACAACACACCTCATGCCCTTCTCTGGCACCACATTAATCACCCTACTTTAATGACTTCTACTGATAAACCACCCTGTGTACCCAGCCATCCTCCCCAGTGGCTGCATCTACAGCAATAAATTAAACATGTCCTTTCCCATATCCTGCCACCATGTCATCCACCAGCAGAGAAAAAGTCACTGAGTCTCTCAGCTGGGAGTCAGGGGTGAAAACCCCAGTTTTACTAGCCATTTGACAAGTGACCCTGAATTTCTCTGTTTTTTTCATCTAGAAGAATCCTATTTCTTTTCAGCTACAATGAGAACTGCAGATACAAGATACCACTAATTACAGGGAAGTATCTACACCACCTATTACTCTACATAACTACAGATCAGAACTATCTTCAACTAAACAAACATAGCTGCAGAGAACATATGATTTTGTAGTACTATTTCTTAATTATTTCACTCTCTTCCAGGAAACTCAAGTCCACAGCTGAGCACGAATAAAGACACAAGATCTTTATGATAAGGAAAGCAAAACAATGGCCTGAAATGACCTAACGAAAGCACAGGATACTACTCCCCCAGGGTAGAAATCTAACCATTCCAAAACTTCCTTTCAAGTGTTTTGAATACATTACTAAACAAAGAAGCAAGACAGTCACTTTTGCAAGGCAGTAATATCTTTTAAAATAGTGGCATCTGATATTATTCCATAAATCACCCACAAAATCAATGTGCTTTATGTCAGATGGGACCTTTAAACTTAAGAATAAAACAAGTTTAGGTCTGAATCGTGACACAAAGATACATGTAATAAACTAAATATGTCAAAAGCTTCCATTGAAAAAGGGTTGCTGAAGGTTTAACACGGTTTAACACGGTGCACAAAGGCACACAGATTGACCTCTGTGATGCTAAGTGATGTATGGTGCTGGGAGCGCCACCAAATCATAGGACTCGAGAAGCAGACTGAGTTCTCAGCTGCCAGTGATTTCTTAACTGACCATGGAGGGCATCTCACAATCTGTCTCCATCTTTGATCCCTGTGATAACATTTCTTTCCTCACTCATCTGTCAGATATTTATGCTGTAAATTCAGTGAGTTTGAAGACGTAAAGACAAAGAAGCCTACACCTTCATAGAAGCCCTTAGATATTACTACATGGAAAATAATAGTCATGGTAATAAAAAAAATCACACAATTCTAACACTTCACCATTTTTGCATAGCTTCCTATCCAGAAAGAGCTCTCCAAGGAATTCATTCGACCTTCCTCCCAAGATCTCTTTTGTAACCTTTTTTTTCCTACGTAAAAAAACCCCTGCAATCACAGACTGTG
Organism: Nicator chloris; assembly: GCA_013400495.1. Classification (NCBI taxonomy): domain Eukaryota; kingdom Metazoa; phylum Chordata; class Aves; order Passeriformes; family Pycnonotidae; genus Nicator; species Nicator chloris. The sequence goes on along the minus strand of WAAE01005372.1, from coordinate 40,862 downwards.
TGTGATGTCACGCCTGTGCCTGTCCGTCTTCTCTTAATAATTTCTCTAAAGACATTCAACAAAGAGGTAGCAGTCTCAAAATTACTCAGTTGCCACAAGTTCCTTCCAATTCCAGCTCATGCTTAGACAAGAGAGAAATGGTCAGCATTCATGTTAAGGGAAGAACCTTCCACGTTGAGTCACAATTTGCAGATAAAACAGATGTACTGAGATGCAAAACGGTGTCGAAAGCTGACATTCACAACTACAGGTGCACCTGTATGGCTAAATAAAAGTGGGAAAGGAAGCAACTTCACACACTGCAGTATACTGGCACAGCTACCACACCACTGTGAGAAGACCAGTTTGTATCTGTGGTCTGTACCTCACTGGGAAAAGCCTACAAAGCTCCCATTGCCCGAGTGTCTCCCATGGAGTTTTCTAGGGAGGACAAAGCAGCATTTGAAAAATCCTGAAGCCCTCAGTGAGAAGATACGGCTTTAAAAATGGTGAGAGAAAGCCTGGGAGCTGCTGCAGAAGAAAATACACATACACACACCCCTGAGTACTCGTTACCATTGCAAAGACAAACTTCCAAACCCAAAATAATACAATATCGTCTCTCTTGTTCTGTCACAATTGGCTGTTTCAGCAAAGTGTAACAACAAAAACAAAATAAACACCACCAATGAACTTCAGTACTGTCTTCTCAAAAAGCAGTGTCAGCCAATAATCACATTCATGCTACTGCCACTGCAACACAGGCAATTCGGATCAGTAGCAGCTGAATTATAAAACTATAACCAGCGGCACTGAAATTATAATCTTATTTTGCTGTAAAAAATTTAAAAAAATTTAAAAGGCTGTATTTTTGTCATGCATATTTGTTTCATTAATTATATCAAAAGACATCTAGATGTTGATGATACTTCAAATATACTGTGTAATGAAAAATATGATGAAACAACTTTTGAAGTAATTTATTACTCATTCCCATACTTGATAACAAGTTAAATAGTTTCATCTGCTGGTGTGAGGGAAAAGATTTGAGTAGCTACAAGTAAGTGCAACTACAAGAAATGGCTTGTAGTTGAAAGACAGATGACAGCAGGACGGAACGCATAACAAGAATATTTTAGAAGTCTAAAATTTTTCTTCCTATTGATATAATATGGACAACAGATGGGTTTTTAAATGCAGCTCTCGATACAACTTTGCATGTGAGAAGGAAAATAATTTGGAGTTCACGGGAACAGGAGCAGATTGTTCTGTGAATCCAGTTGGTGTCATTCTACACCCTTAAATTCTCCTGCAAAATACTGTAAGCAGAACAGCAGGAGTCCCAAAATTCCCCATGCTGGCTCCAGCTCAATAAGCCACTCCTATTCACAAAATATATAACAATATACTTAACTTCAGGAGAATGTGTAGGACCCAGTGATTTCACTACAACTTAGGAATCTGCCTGAAATTAAAGTTTCTTTAAGGGCTTTGCTAATGAAGCACCAGATTCATCTGGCAGATATTTGTGCTGCACTTCTCTCATGCCTTGGCTGCTGACTGCACCTTAGTTAGGCTATTTTTCCTCTTAAGTAAAGGAGATAGAACTGGACTGCAAAGCCACATGTAGCCTGACTTTTGCAAAGACTTCTGTGTCTAATACCATAAACATCATGAGTAGAGGTGCCCGTAGCAAATGGCACAACTATCGGTCACTCTGAGAATGGCCACTTAAAAGCAGATACAAACAAACAAGCAAGCAAAAATCAATAAGGTTCAAACCTTGCAGTCAGTTTTAGCACAAAACCCCTATTGGCTCCCTATGGACCAAAGGCAGAATACAGCATCTGTCTACAGGATATCTCTGTAAGATAAGGAAGTGGAACTGACATGGAGAGAACACTGCACAACAGTGATACTGCTGTGCCTCACTCATATTTATGAATATAACGCTCATGAAAATCAGTGTAAGGTGGTGTGAATCTTGCCCCAAACTCATGAACTGTGTAGCAGAACCAGGAACTGAAGCTGTGGGTACTGAGTCCCTGCCCAGCCTGCTAGTCACTAGACCGTACTTCCTTGGGCAGAGAATTACAGTAAATATCAAGTCACCTGGGTACTGCTGAGCTTGTGTGATCACATGCCACAAACAGTAAAACATGCCACCACCATGAACTCTACTCCATGCATATGACATTGTCATTTTTAGTTTTGATGCAAAGCATCCAAATTCCAAGTGCAAACACATGCATTTAAAACAGTTTTTCAGATGGAATAGAATATACATTGAAGCAGTGTTATTCTAGTTTTCAGAATTTCTCTGCAAAATGGTTATAAAAAAACTACCATTACCATTTTAAATCTACAAGAATTAGTGTCAGCAGAAACAAAAAGGTTTTTTCTCACTATTGCAACCAGGCACCTTACTGCATGCAGTATGCCAGGAAAATGGACTTGCTGCAGGAGGAATTGAACTGGCACAAGCACAACAGAAAGGATCTTAATCTACAAGCACTGCACTGTGGAAAGCAACTGCACAAGGAAGCATGCTCCATGCAGATAAACCAAATCTTTCACGATGCACTCAAAAAACCAATTCCATTCACAAAGTAAACCTTGCGACAAACATCTCCAAAGTTTGGGAAGGTTCAAAACCAGGGCCTGCCAAGGTAAAGAAAGACAGCACACATATTTTTGCAGGGTGAAACCTGTTCTCTACCATAGAGAAGGGTGTTGTATTGGGGCTTCCAAAGAAACATGCACCCTAGCAACACCACTGCGGTGTTGAACTCGCCTTGGTGAGACTGATGGTGCAATCAACACAATCCCATGGCCAGCCTTGTCTACAACTGAACAAAAGCTTTTGCTTCTCATCCCCACGAACAACGAAACCATCATGACTTGTGATCTGCCTCTCCCAAAGCAGTGGCAGGTTCCCAAGGGACTGGCTGAGTGAGGGGTAGCAGGACTGCAACAAGCACAATCACAGGAACCAGGCAAACACTCTCAAATCCATTCCTGTGACAAGGAGCTAAGACCACACACCCACTTAGGTTACACATGATACAAATTTCAGTATTACCCAGGGTCCAATTTTACACACACAGCAGCTCTGGGGAGGTTGTGTTGCAGCAACACAGCATGGAAAAAGGGTGGCCTTTCCATGGCTCCAGACGCCATACCGAGGCACACAGTACAGCCACAGTTAAGAGAAAATAAGTCTGCAATAATGAGAAGATTTGTTTAAAACTCTCCCATCTTAATCTATTCTTTATTTTTATCAGACTTACTGTAAATTTGAGGGTTTTTTTAAATGCTTCAATCTGCTAAGAAAAGTCTTCTTGCAGATGGACTGGTAATGAAATACAAATAGAATGCTTAATATGAAAAATGTAATGCACAGCATATTTTTTTCCTTTACTTGTTTCATCTTAATTTGCACCTAGTCATTTTCATGCTGAGCATCTCATTTGGTTAAATAATTAGTGTAAATTAAATTTCACCTTTTTTAACAGGCAAAAATGGTGAAACTGAGTTGGTAATTGTTTCAAGTTTTCCCACAACATGGAAACAACTTGATAACCTGACAACACTTAAGGATTTGAATGAACAAGATACACAGAAGCAAGGAAAATGAAATGAAGAAATCCCTCTGTGGAGAGCCTTATGACCTGGAGTAGTAACCTCTGAAGATCTATTCAAAGACCCCAGGATGTGAGAGTTTACTCCTGAGCAAGCCACTGCCAGCTGATGCACACAGATACACCCCCTCCTTGTCCGTGCATCAGTGCCACTCGCTGCAATTCACCTTCTTCTGTGCAGCAGCCACGTGCTTACCCTACTCTGCTCACTCACAGATTTCAACAGAAATTGCACCAGAATCAAGGCCAGCCCACACCTCCCACAGCACACGGTGAACAACCCTCGCTCCTCAGGGGCACTGATCCCAGCTATGCTCATCTGCCGTGGCACTGTCCTGTGCCTGCACAGCCCAGCGCACCCACCAGCTCATCCCCAGCTCAGCCCCCCATCAGCCCTCAGCCCACCCCTGGCTGCCCCCCAGCAAAAGCCAGCAGGCACGGGCTCTCACCTGATAAAGCAGCAGGGAGTCACAACAAGCCCCTCTGCAGCCATGCTCATTTCATTGATTCTACCGAAACACGGGGTGGAAACTCCCATGGGTCCCGTGATGCTGCCTCTGACCCTCCTGCCTTTACAAGCCATGGCTCTAAACAAAGCCACAAGGACTTCTCATCCAAAAGAGTAAGGGAAACTCAAGTGAAGTACACTCAAGTAAAGGACACTTAAACCCTCCTAAGTAGCCACAACAGAAAAGTGCACCAACAAAAATTTCAGCAATTTTATACGGTGTCCCTACACAATGTTCATCTGCATCAAGTAAATCATGGAGCTGCAGAAAGGACACAACCATTAGTCTGACAAAAACCACTACAGAGTCAAAAGTAATAAATATTGGAGTTGATAGAAACAGAAAACATTTGATGAACTCTAATTTTGATTTTCATCATGCAGGTTCAGGAAAATGTCTTTCTCCACCTACAAGGTCTTGGTGTCCTCATGTGCCACCATTTAGATTTCCAGCTCTAAGCTTCCACTGCTGTAACAGTAACGTGACTATACAAAACTGTAAGTCAACTCAGTACAATAAACAAAAATTCTCCAGAAGACTGAAATTTATTTGAAGTTTTCATAAAAAAGCAAGTTTCTTCTGGAGGATGTTGCACCGACAGTCCAAGAGAAATCCTGCATTTGTTTGGAAAATAAGGACATACCAAGAGCAACATGGTCCTCTTCCTTATATAGCGCCTTTTCGACACCCTTGGCCATGACCTGGATGGCCTCCTGTGTGAGAAAATACTCATTTCCGTCTGTGCTTGTTCATCCCCTCCTCTCTGTGCTGAGGTTATCAGCACTGGTGCTGGCTACAGCAGCGGCTTACAGAGGTCACTTGTTACTTGCTTGTCACTGTAACATCTCAGCTGTCACCTGTACCAAGGCGCCATCAGCCACTGCGTTCATATGCGCACATGGCAGTGCAGGAGACCATTAATATCAGCACTCATTTTCAACCATCTGTTGTTAATAATAATAAAGTTTAAAAGTACAGGAGTTTATAACCCTATGCCACAGTTTACAGCTGTTTCATTTATAGATAAGGCAAAGGAAAAATACATAATTATTTGGTCAAAATGAGGGAGCAGTTTCAAGGGGAATTCAGGAGCACTAAACCATTCCTTTCCCAAATAGTCATTATTTCTTCTCCTTACCTGAAGACCTGTCTTGCACCTTTATTTCCTGACATTATTATTTAACATTTGCATACATGCCACTAAAGCAAAAAGTGATCCCAGGCTTAACAACTCAGCATGACTTTGAAGATCAATCCTAAGTAACAGCAGAGAAAATTGCCAAGGAAATATTATTAAAGGAAAAAATTAACTTAAAATCAATTGCTTTTATTCTAATGCAGTCATATAATCACTTGCCTCTCCTTTCCATAAACTGGTTGTAAAATCTCTTGAGACAGAGGACTGTTGTGTTGCACACATGCCTAATGATACTATAAGGACATATTAAAAAAAAAGTAAGGAAAAAGATTTACATAACACTTTACAGGGGCAATCACAGCTCATCAAGTTATTTTCTTTTACATGTGGAATCAGGCCCATTTAAGGGAATTTTCCCATTTATTATCCCAGAGGAAAAAGAAGGCAGGGGGTTGGGGTGGGGGGAATTTGGCGCGCACAGACACAAAACTCTCCAAGAACTGCTCACGCCTGAGCAAATTCACTCTTCTGTTACACATTCCCATCCCAAGACTTTGTTTCAAGATACATCCTCCTAATGAACAGCTGGACCTTGTACAGCTGGGAGTACCAACACACAGCATTTCATCTCAAAATCCAGTCATATCCTATCTGCAAAAGGTTGAGTGCCGTTATTTCTTTGCCTATCTTGCTTTTTCCTGCTAGCAAGCATCTCACCAGGCATGATTCATGTTACATAACTTCAGCTTGTTAAAAACAACAGTTATGCAGCTAGGTAGTACAAAAGATTAATGAGGTAAATCCAGAAGTTGCTTATTACAGAACCCAGACAAAAGCTGCTCCTTAAATAATAAGCCTATGCAACTTTAAACAAATTAATACGCCACTGCACCAGCACTGCTTACATTCAAAGTTAATTAAATCTTCCAGATTCAGGATACTGTACTCTAAGGCTACTCAGTGTCACTTCTCATGCCACTATATGCAAACTCCCTACTGGATATGTGTTTTATTTTTCAGAAGTGACCCGCTCCCCCCTCCAATCATTAGAGAATAACAGCTGAATACTGAATCAGTCATTCACTCACAAAAATGCTGTATTGCTTTAATGTTCTGGATGAGTATGCTGAGATAAAATCCTCCTCCCTGAGTTAGCAGCGAAATGCTTGTGTTTTGCAAATAACCATTTTTACTCATATCCCTGTTTTGGTTATGAAGCGTAAAAGCAGCAGCCAGAGAGGGTTAAGCAGGCTTCCTGTCAATGCTCTGCAAGAAGCCAGCCTCTTTATTGCAGCAAGGCAAAGAAATCTGTTCAGGCCCTGTATATTCAGCATTATTCAGCACTATTGGGACCATATTGCAGGATCCCTCAATGCCCACCTGACAGTGTGTCCTCTACATTAAGGCAGTGATATATATGGTCTCCCCAAGACAAATCATCACCTGACCATCCTGGTCTCTGCAGCTCAGCTGTGTCCAGTGACATGCTCCGTGGAGCAAGCCATTGCCACATAACTGTATTCTCTTCTCAGCCACTTCTCCAGAAGGTAAAAAAAAGGAGGGGGAAAAAAAAAAAAAGCAAATTACAAAGCTCGTATTTCTGGCATCACCACCCCAGCAGAGCAATAGGGAGGCAACTGGCTGCCCCGGGGAGGAGGCAGCAGCAGTGGGGGCCTGTGCGAGCACCAGCTGGCTGCCAAGCCCAGACCTGAAACTAGGTCTCAGCCCACTCGACTGCAGGGGAAGGGAGGGGAAAAAAAAAAAAAAAAAAAAAAAAGGCAGCAGCACTTTCTCAGAGCAGGAAGAAGGGGAGGCCACGAGCGTTTCCTGTTGTGCAGCTGAAACAAGCAAAGACGTCATTACACTTACGCTCCCTCAGGGTGTCAGCAGATTGAGGGCCAAAGTTCAGTCATTTCCAATGCACCGCAAGGAGGGAGGTTTTGGAGGAGAAACCAGCAGTGGCTTTATTGCTAACAGTGTTCTCTGCACTTGCATAGCAAAACAGCTAAGCAGCGTGTTACCAGGCTCAGCTGCAAAGTATCGTATGTGACTAGAAACAATATTTGCTCAGGAGCCGTGCTGCTCTTGTTTTTCTTTGTACAGCTTGTGTAAGAATATTACTGCAATATGGAAGTAGGATGAAATCGTACTACAATATCAAAATGTACTAAGCTTTTTTCTGCAACCCATACTTCTGCAAGCACCTGGAAATCAAGCCTTACCTTGCTTTGGATCCCATGAAGTAAAATATTTTGTAAATGCATCAGAGGTGCATCTAGTGGGTAAAATTCCAAGATTCTGTTGTCAGATATGGCTGACATCCTGGCAGAGTGAATACAGAGGCTTCTTTACAAATTTGCCTCTGTCTTTCTGAAGCAGGTAAGGTCCCAGCTTAAGGAAAAAGGTGAGGATCCACGAGTTGGGTAGTGGCATGTGGATGTCCAATATTTGGTAACTGATTGTCACCCAGGCTGTCCATCTAAATGTAAGAAAATCAGTATAGCTGGCAAGCACAGGGGGAATCTGGATCACAGTCCTACCCACCATTACTACCTTCTTAAGCTAAGCATTAGAAAGGCTTTTAAGATGGAAAGCATTAACAAAAATCCAAATGAGATTCTAGTCAGAATTTCAGGAGGTTTCAGAGTCTCCATCCACCACTGGAAGCTTTAAAGTGCGGTCTGAACAACCACCTGTAGGAAATGCTTCAGTTATAGCTGATCCTCTCCTGGGGCAGACAGATGCACAGGCTCACAGTACACTCTCACTCATGACACACATTCTAGACGCATTTTTGATAGTCTCTGAACAACATGTTAAAGTACAATGATAAATACAGCCATTCCATAATAAGCACGTCCCAGCATACATCAAATGTGACGGACTGGGTAGCAGTGCTCTACTTGATAGAAGTTGTTTTTCAAATAGAGGTACTTAACAAACCTCAGTGAAAAAGGTTACAAGGAGTTTGGAAAATGCACTTCTGAATTCTCTTCTCATACCACCACCACTAGCTGAAGAGAGTATTTTTGCCTTATTTCTGCAATAACCACCCTGTGGTCATGCTGCGAACTGAAGCCAGTTCTCAGCCCTAGTAATTCAGTCAAATAGAGCTGGAACTAGGGAATCACCAGACTGTATCTTGGATATACTGTCTTTCATGGGACATAAGCAGTGTCCACTAGCTAACCAAAACTGCTCATTTTACTAAAATAAGGTCAGATATTGTCTTTTAATTATTTATAACCTAAACATTTTGGATATACTTTCAAACACATTATTCTAAAGGGATACGAGCTGGTTTGGTTGTTTTCTACCCTTTCCTTTAGAGGTAAATTTTCCAAAAGTAACTTGTCTCTAAGTTTCACTGTCAGGTAGCATGAAAAATCCTCCACTGCTTCTTGTTTCTTAGCTTGAAAACCTAATCCTGAAGGTTGTCAAGCTGGCACTAATAACCAGGTCTCTTTTCAATATATAAAAATAAGCAGTTCTGACCATCCTGAGACAACTGGTGCATGGCACAGCAGCAGCAGCACAGGGCCAGGCTGTGTAACCCCCAGGCACTGCCGTGCCGTACCACAACAAGCTTTTTGCACACATCTACGGCCGCCTGTTGCAATACAGTGTCTGCTAAAGAACACAGGATACAACAAGGAACAGAAATGGATCACACACACCCATACAAGTCCTGAGACTTAATTTTCATGTAATTACATCTTACTGTTCCATTAGTTGACAAAGAGTATTAAGCCATCTCTGCCATGGTTTGAGGTGAGAAAGTGGAATATGCTCTCTGCAATATCCAAATATGAACCTAATGTTTTAAAAAGAGCTGTAGCTCTCGTTTTGAGTTTTATTTATTGAACAGTTGAAACTTACAGCAAAGAGCCCTTGCTATGCTGATGAAAACACTTGCCTTTCCACTCCAAAACAGATACTAGTTGTGGTAGGTACAAAGACACGGAAAACAACTCTTAAAGTTGTCTACTTACAAAGTATCTAACACTTTTACTGATCCCCACAAATTCAGTTACACTTTTACCCTATATAACCCATCCGTGCAATACTTTTAACAAAGCTGTTATAGTGTACACTTGGGAATTCAAATTATGTAGAAGGTTTTTATAATCTTTTCACTTCCATTTGATGTGCAAGTGGAAAAGCCATTATCTTGAAATCTTTTGTTGTTGAATTGTCATATCACTAAGGGAATTCTCTCAAACTATCCTACAAGCACATAATTAAAATATCCTGCACCAATTTTATAATGAAAACAGGGCAAACAAAGATGACAAAGTCCAAACTGCCAAAACACCTGATAGTATATCATTGTTTATCTTCAAAATATGTGTGGCAAAAAACAGAAGTGGAGGCAGGGGAGGCTTGTTTTTCACTGTGAACCTGGTGCTCAGCCTAAATACAGCAGTACACAGAATGCAGGAGGAGAGTCTGTCCATTGCCAAAGGGCATGATCCAACCAGCAATGCAGTGGCAGCAACTAGAAATTCCCAAAGTATTCCCCATCATTTTGTCTCCTCGTTTACTGCACTCAGCTGCCCCATGCCATGCTCTTCTGCCCCAGCAGGGCACTGCCACCAGCACTGGTCTTTCATGCCAGGTACCCGAGGGGGTCTTCAGGCACGGGGGTGAGCAGCCTCCCTCCCACTCAGAAGCTACTGGGAAAACGCTACATTGCCAAGAGGAACATTCAGATTATATGGTAAGGACTGGGTTTAGGATGAAAACATTAAACTTGAAATGGGATGATCCCATATAGTGCAGATGTGTGTGAGTGTCCATAGAGACATAGGTTGGGAGTGTATCTGTGTATGTGGTGTGTCTAGACATAATTTCATATACACTTGTGCACACGTGAGCATATAGATACAAAATACTACATAGAAATCTAAATATATAATTATATAGATACTCACATTAGAAGTTAATATATAAGGTGATTTGGCTAAGTGGTACCCAAACCCTGTGATTGTAACTATTTTTTATAAGCAATGGCCTATGGACATTCTTTGGGCAAAACACATTAAGTCCAGGAAGCTAAGTGGGGGAAAAGGCAAGCCCATATTTAGTGGCTTCAAGTATTTATACTTTATTTCAAATGTCTAATCAAGACAAAGCAGATCTGAAACCCATGTTTAAGAACCTGAAATTTTCAACAATAAGTAATCTAATTTCCAGAAACCAAAAGCAATTGCTAAAATACTTATTTAAATGGCTTTCATGGAAAAAAAGAGAAAACATTTTAAAAATGTTAAAAAAATTAAATTGACTGCTTCTGTATCCCATGAATTCAACAAGATCCTAGGCAACAATAATATTTAGAACAAATATTTTCCTCATGGGAATAGCATTTTCACTCAAATTGACCAGACGATATCAATTAAAAAAAACCCAAAGATCAGATACAGAAAACACATCTACTGACTTAAAAACTAAACCATACTTCAATGGGTACAAGGCTTGTTTAAGAAGATACTGACTTTTTCTTTTAAAGACCTTCTTACTTCTAAGGGGAAAATGCTTTTTTCCCCTTGCAGTATTTAGAACTAATTTCAATCCATATGATGAAAATCTGTTCCCTAAAACTTCAGAGAGCACAACCTACTCAGTGTAAAATACTGCACACATACACAAATATGAAGTTGAATATATCCAAGGAAAATCCAGTACTGATTCCAAGTTCTGCACTTGGCCTATATGCACACCGTAAAAAAAAAAAAAGGGAGGAAGATGAAGAGCGACATAAATAAATACAAACCAGTGATACAAAAATACAGTAACTTTCTACGCCATATACCATCTGTTCCTCCAGAAAACCATGCTGCATCAAGCCACAGGGGCTACAGCTATGAAAAGCCCTTGTAGAAGAGCCAAGTTCTGTAATGAGCAGTTTCAAAGCTGCGGAAAAGTGTACCAGCCACCCCAGTAAGGAGGCAGCCTGTGATACGCTCAGTGGGAATTGCCATCCCCCCGTGCTGTGGGCTGGGGTTACCTGAGCAGCCACAAGGTCCTCAGAGAGCTCCCCAAATGCTGCAAACCCAGGGTCAGAGGTTTACAGCATGCCAGGAAAGCTGGGCCGCGCTGCGGAGCAAGCGCTGCTTGTTTGAGGATGTGGTGTTTTGCCATGGGTTTTTACGGGAAAGTTTTGTCTCCAGAGTTACAGACACAGTAAACTGGATTTCCCCGACTACTCCACAGACCACACCTCCACTGCTGCTGCTCCCTTCTCTTGTCCTGTGGATCTAGGATCAGCAAACAGAAATAGTTTCCAGAACACGGGAACAGGCATCCTAGCACGCCTGCTGCCCCTGAGGCACATGAAAAGTAGGAGCTGCTGTTGCATGCCAGATGCTTGCTCACTGTTGTGTGCCTTACAGCAAGTGAAGTGAGTATCTTCCAGCCACTCGGGCCAAGAGGCAGGCAGGAGAGACTCAGATCAAAGAAGTGCTGTGGGGGGCTCTGTTATGGTTAAGAACGCCAGGTAAGGTGTGCAGCGCTCTCCTGTCAGCTGGTAAAGCCTCAGGTACTCAGGATTATGCAGTAAGAATTTCCTTCTGCCACTTCTATTGTTATTCATTATGTGTGTGTTAAAAAAAGTATCCGGCCTTTCCAGACTTTGGTTGCATTATCACACCAAACACAGGCTTTAGGGCAAAGTCTGAGTTTTGTACACCATGCTTATAGAGAATCTGCTTGTGTTCCCTGTCACCATCCCCAGAACAAATGACGGAATCACAGAACCCTAGGCAATGAGGAGACCGTACATGGACTGGAGGGAATTCATGAGCCAACACATTATCACAGGTCTCATTAATAAAATAATAAACTGTGCAATTACAGTGGGTTGTACACATACCTTAGGGTATGCAAGAAGGCACAAATTTAGAAATGGAATATTTCCAACAACCAACAACAACTTAAACAGGCAAGGATCCTTATCAAACAATTAGGTTACTCAAGAACTACTCCAAAACTGGCCCTTATTGCCCAGGGTTATGCATTCTAGAATCATGTCATAAGCTTTCGTTGAACTAGGCTTGTTCCTCTTCTTTTTTTTTATTTTGTTTGTACTGTTTAAAAAAAAAAAGCTCATCTCCCCTCTAATCAGATGAGGTGCAAGATTTTATTTTACATTACATCCAAAAATGGGGAAGTGCAAAGAAAAACTCCATTATCAGGGATAACCTAATTCAGTTTGGTACTACTGGGCTACAGATGGAGAAGTAGATACATAAGGCAGGTAGAATACACCAAAATGAAACATCACACTGGAACCATGCAAATCTTTAGCATATATTTTACCTTTCTTTTTATGCTGAACCATACCAGAAACAAACAACCCAAAAACACTTTGAAATTATGCCACTTGAAATAAGCAGGCATCAGACCTCATTAAAAAATACAAAAGGACATCATATACAAACTGAAATTAAATGCAAGTTTCTCACATCTTAACAATTCCAAAACCAGATAATGGGATTCCACTGCAGAGAGAAGCACACAGGACAAGTAAGATACAGCCCTGGCTGCAAGCAATTTCCTTTTTCAGCTGGGTTATAACTACAAATAATAAGCAAAAAAACCCTAAAACCATAGCTGTAAGCCAGTCAGTTGTAACACTTTCACCTAAGACTTCATGTACTTTATATTCAAATCGCAATGAAAGCACCTTGGGGTACATAATGTATCATTTTTTTTTCTAAAATACCTTATACCGTCTGGCAATGTAAGGATCATTTCTGTTGAGAGTGCCTTTTGCTGCAGGTCTTCTCTGCCTGAAGTATCCAGAGGCTCTTTCGGTGTGGACAGTTTTTCCAACATTCTCACCTAGGGTCACTTTATTCAATGAAAAGCCAACCTTGCATGCTGAAGGTTTCCATTTTTAGGCTGAGACAGTCACGAGGAGCACTATTTCAGGAGTACAAGTCCTATCTACAGCCAATGGCAAAATCCTGGCCTCATGAAAAAAAAAAAATCAAAATCAATAACAACTTCCCATTCTGCACTTTTATTGGTCAGGACCCGATCCAAAATGACAGAATTTTCATTATATTCACAAGAGACAAAGCAGTTCACATGATGTCACAAGCTGTGCTGGGCATAGTTTGGTGTCATCTTCTCAGATACAGGGCACTGATCAGAAAACTCTGAGATGAGGGCAAGATGGTTTTGTGTTGGCTCCGGAGAAAGTGAAGGTCCAGCTACAAGATCCATGCTGGCGCCATGCAACTGCTTTTTAGGATAGCTTTGATTTCCATCATCTATTTGCACAGGTAGTCTGCTCATGGATTGACTTTCTGGTCACTTCCCTACAACGGTGAGAGCTGGCACCGCTACTTCAGCCGTAGGGTGGAGGTGGGTGTCCCACCAGGGGAGCAAGGCTCAGTGAGCACCATGCACAAGGTGAATGTCAGGCACCATGGATGACAGGGCCTGAGAAATGACCCTTTCACCTGAGCAGACAGAGTGATGTGACTATGTCCTTCAGAGACACGAGGCTGTAAAAGGAATTCAAAGTGCTTCAGCTTAAAGGCAAACATCTTTATGGTCCAACAAGACACGACCTTGGCTGAGTCAGCCACAGGCAGCTAAATGGGGCCATGCTCACTTACTGATCCTGCTGCATCCTCCTAGCAGCAGAGCACCAGGAACAGCAGAGAACATTTTAGAATGATACCCTGGGCAGACTCTGATACACACTCACCAAAGTGAGACCACAGCAGTTCCTCACTGAAAACTAATAAGATTTTTTACCTTTTCAACAAAATGTGGCTGTGTATATGCATCCATATAGACATGTGTGAAATAAATGCTAACCCTCATACATAAGTAATTCAAATAATTTATTTAAAATATTTTCTTTGATAGTTAACCAACAGCAGAAGTTGAACATACATGGAATCCAGGAAAAATCTTCCTCCCAGTGACAAACAAGCCAGATCTCCAATCATGAAATTATTCTAGGTATACTGTACTACGAAGGAGACAGAACATGACTAGAGGCAAAAGCTATGATCACATATACGTACATGAGTCTAGATGTATATACTTAGACGTACACTCTCAGATATTTCTTAACACAATGTGGCAAACCCCCTGCATTTTCTGCTGTAATATGTTCATTTTCATGGGAAAGCATCAAAGCAGGAGCCAAAAAAAAGCATTTTTGTCTGAGATAAAAAGACAAGGATAATCCCATCACCTGCACGTGACACTGTCTGAATTAGGCAAGGAAACTGAAACACAGCTCTCTGTTTTCTAGAGAATCTGTAGACAGCCATCAAATGTATTTATTACACTTTTGGCTCACCAGACAACTCACTTGACTGAGAAAAAGAGAGTCAAAACTAGTTTCATTTATTCCCCTGCTTGCTAGTTAAGTGGCTCGAGCTATTGACTGGGATCAAATGATACTGCAAATAAATCAAAACCATGCATAAGCAAATGTAAAAATAAATACCTTCAAGCACTGAGCAAGAAACAAGCATCATATTCTGTGTGCAAGCTATCTGTGGAGATGTCAAAGTTGGAAGTTAGAGGATGTACCACTGTATCCTTGAAAGTGCCTTCCATAGGATCTGAGTTACTCATCGACATATGCTTGTACGACTTGAGACTGGACAAGGATTCTAAAGACTGTATTACTAAAATTCTGTAAGTTAGAGGGACACTTGATCTGATAAAAATAACTTCCTGTAGGCAATTATAATCCCCTGTCAGTCACATTCAAACCTCCCCTCCACATCTTATTGAACCCCTCTAAGCCTCATCCTCAACCAGCATACATCCAAAATTGAGTATTTAACATCCCTGTTTTCTTCTATAATTAATAGTGTTGTGAGTGAGAAAGAAAATTAAAAAGTTTCTCTCATATTCATTCCATTTGTGGAAATATGCTGCACTGATGTTTTGGTGTGCATAAAGGAACAACATCGTCCCATGTGTCTTTCTCTTTCCTGCCATGCACAGGTGATCTGGGGACCAATGGGAGGAAAGTCAGGGTGTATCTACTGCAAGCTACTTCACTGCTCCTACAGAAGAATGAGCAAAGACGCCAGGCACACCACTATAAAGCATCACAAAGACGACATAGACCAAAACTAAAGCAAAGGTTCTTCCTGTACACTTTCACAAGTGAATGTGTCTAGTCCAGCCTCCCGTCATGGAGAGCTCCAGTTTATCAGCCTTGGATGAGGAAATCTGTACAACCCAGAAGCAAAACAAGCATTTCCAAGGTGACATGTAAACATATCTTGTCCTTGCTCCAAATGAAAGAATTGGAAGGCCTGATACGCTTCCATTCCCTTCTCTATTACTTTCTCACTTCTCCTTCAAGCCTGTTCATAAAAGTAAGATACAGAGCGGTTAAATTTTTTCCATTAAGAGATCACTAATTTAATAGAATCACTGAACAACTACATGAGCTGAGCTAAAAGACAAAGCAGAGAAAATGAAGGTATTGTATGTCATCCTTTTACCTCCCCACATTCCACAGACCAAAGTCCTGTCAGACTAAAGAAAGGTGCCGTCATACTACTCTATATCAGTCCCAATTTACAACCTTACTTGTTTAGAAAAAAACAGCTGACTCAAAATTGCCCTACTAATTACTCCAAATCATTGAGTAGTGTTCCTAATGCGTGGCTGACTATGAAGTTCTCCACCAATAATTAACATTAGTCACTACAATGAATTAGGTCAAAGATGAGCACAATTTGTGTATTTAATTAGTAATTAGGTAAATCAGAGATTAAAAATATATGACATATCAAACATGACAGATAACTTACTGGACGAACTTCACTGTCCTCTTGATCTCAACATTTTCCACCATAAAAACCAACTGCGGATGTAGGAACACTGTATTTGGTATCACTCTAGTTCTAAAACAAATACCTTTCTGTCAGTTTGTATTTCACTAACATCATTTCCTCCTAAGCATATTTTATAAATGACTCCTACCCTTACACTTATCACAAATTTCTTCAGATGCATCAGTAACATATTGCTAAGCCTGTATCAAAATTTAACTGTACCTCACAAATTAAATACCTGTAGCTTATCCCTTATTTAAACCTTAAGAAATCAAATATTCTAGCCCAGCAGCTCTGTGAAAATATTCACTAACTTTTAAAGGAGTTCTGCTAATATTGCAGGACCAAGCATAAAACAATGGAACAGACTGCAAGTTGTGTTTGACACAAATTTACCAAGAATGTTGGAAGAAATTAAATTCACATAGCTTTGAAGAGATTTTAAAGTGAAATCTCTTTACTCAAAGAGCCTAGTATTACAGCCTCACCTGTGATCAAAACAGATTTTCATATCAAGACAGCAAGATGTCCAACTTTATAGTCTCATAGTTGACAGTTTAATCCTATTTTTACCAAACTGTAGAAACTTTTATTGACTTACACAGGACAGGGAATTTGTCTGTAGGAGTCTATGAATGTCCTGCCAAAGATAAACATCTTTTTCACTAAAGAACTATTTTACTTCAGACAAATGCACTTAAAAAGATTTTCATAAGCAGTTTCAGAAATTGCATTCATAAACATAACTGATTTTAAATGGGAAAAAGAGCATTTGTCCATCCCTATTGTTAAATAAGACCATGATTTGTACTCGATTTTCTTTTCTAAAGCATTAACAAAACAGTTTTAGAAGTTCAACTCTCAAGATGAATCAGTGTTTCACAGGTGTCACACAGGACTCAGCCGAACGCTGTCAATGCGCAGAGGTGTCAGTGAACCACGGGCCTGCACTATGCTCTAGGGCGTCTCTTTTTCATTGCTAATGCTTGTGCAGAAAGAAAGAAAATCACATCCAGTCCTCACAAAAATTGACAAGAGTTAAGAGCAAATAAAGATATTATTTTTCAGCTAACGGAACTATTTATTTTAGCTGTCTTTGAGAGACAAGGAACGTAAAACTCCACATACTTCTAGAACTTCTGTAAGCAGACTATACTCAGAATGAACTACACTGACCTATGAAGACTGCTAATAGATGCCAGCAACTTACATCTCTGTTGAATACTGACTTTGGTCTAAACTAAATACTTTTTGGTCTAAGTAAATAGTGTCACGTTGTCAAGGAAGGGCAACCTCAGTTATTATTTCATACTATTCTTTCTTGACACACCACACGTTTTGTTTTAATACAAGCCAAAACACAAAATACATCAATACAGAGATTGGGACATTTATCTTATTTAAACAAACAAAAATGAGAAAAACCCCACACCAACATGCAAGAAAACCCCACTGTCTAATAAGACTAATTTTGATAACCCCGATCCTGTGCCATTAGATTTTTTAAACTTAGAGCTCCTTTCTGCCTAAGCACAGATATTGCTCTATGGAAAAACTGCTCCATAAATAATATTATTTCAACAAAATTCTCTGATGTTATATATCTTACACTGTGCAGTTAGTATTTTCTTTCATCTTTTTACATGTCTTTAGGAATACTATTCTCTGTAGCCACAAAAGTCTAAACTTCACCATAAATTACAGAAAACAACTTGGAATTTTTCTTCACTTTTTATGAGTATTTTCTTATGAAGAGGGTCAAACTCTACTTTATTGCATTACTTTTAAAATGTCACCTGACACTGTAATTTCAATTCCCGTTCACTCCTCCAGTTTTCACTTTTCTATGAAGCTGAACTATACATGCAAATTACCTAACTGCTTTTCTTTGTTTGGAATTTCCAATAAACTGTTACCTGAAAAAGAAACTTTCTGTAGCAATCAAACCTTGAATTTCTCCTGTATGACACAACAGCATAAGTCATGACTTTCAAAAAATACTGTACATACCTTTTCCTCCCTTTTTTGCAACTTACACAAATCAAAGATTTTAGCCAGAGCTGCAGCAGTTTATTATGAGTTACTTAAGTTGCAATTAAACACGTTTAAGAACAGATGTATTCTTTACTATTCTTTTTGGGGTGTGCAGGATCAAATGTCTTGTACATGAGTTGCATTTTTCAGATTCTGTAAGTGTATTAGGGCAGAACAGTCAACTAATAGGAAAAAAGAAAACAACAAAACAAGAAAACAATTTTCTGTGAAACACAAATTGAGGTGCAACAAAACAAACCCATGTGTACATGAAGTGGCCATAAATTCATTACCTCATTACCTACTACATTACTTGTGCTTTCCATGTCATATTTAGAAAGAACTTTTCTGCTGAGACCAAGTTTACCCTGACAGCGATAGAATGTGCATAAACAAACTCAGAAAAAAGGGATACTATCACTATACAAACTGGCCATATCAGTATAACCATGTACCAGGGGAATTTACATCAGATAATTAAATCCATATTTGTGCACTGTATTACTTTAAGAGAACCACTCAAGTGGTACATTTTTGGGTAGGTATGCCCTGAGACTCCCATCCAGAGAAAGTGAAGGGGGGAAAAAGCATGCACAGGTTTTCACTTATTCAAGTAAAAGGTGATATTCAGGTTCAAAAAACAGTAAAAGAGACATATACAGGGCAGAACAAGGAAACACAGAAACATAAGCAATACTGTGACCAAAACCAGTGTGGTCCACACTCCATTGCTGTTACCCAGGCACACAGAGAACAGTGACCACTTTGCAGATGTACAGAATGTGCCTGAAAGACAAATGAAAACAAGCACCCCGAATCCACAATACTTCCTCAGAGCATAAAGAAGCTCTTATGTTTAGACCATATCAATGATGCCAAGAATTTAATCACAAGACAATAAAAAGAGGTAAGAGATTCCTGACAGACAAAATTGCATGTGATACTTTAATGTCTTCTTCTACATTGGGGATTTTGAAACACTGTATAAGATTGTTTCCCCATCCATATCCTCTCACACCTTTTCCATGCTCATAGCTTTGCAAGAGAGATTTCTCGAGGACAAACCTCACTGCAGACAACAAATGAGCAGGGAGGGTAAAGCCAATTGTTTAATCTATGAACAAAGCAGAATGGTGAAATAAGATGTCCATGGTAACTCCCACTTGCTATTTCAGTTAAAAGAAAAAAACTTTGAAAAACCCCAGATGTTTCCAGATATTAATATATTCTGTAATTTCACTAATGATTTCTTAAAGGCTAAACAGGGGCTTGCTGCTTGGTTGTCATGGAAAAACTTCTAATATTTCTATTTACAGCGGATTTTTTCTCTGCGGCTGTCAGACCAGCATTTTCTTAAGTCCTAATTTCACTTGAGAATGAAAAATATGGCCGCAATGAACTGCTTTTTAATATTTCCTGCTGAAATAAGGGAGTTGTTGCAAAGTCTTATAAAAATTTTTAAGCACCCAAAAGAGAAACAAGGCTGTACAAAGCTGCTATTTCCTTTCAGAATGGCACAACCAGCTTGAAACTTTCATTGTTCTATCATTATTCTGTGCTGAATAAAATTCATTTGTTTAAATGTAGCATCCCAAATTACTGACTGAATATGTGAAAAATACTGTTCTCCATTTTCCATCTAGCTTACACTTCCCCTTGCTGTTTCTTCATTTTTTTTAGCAACTGCTAGATATTCTATTGAAGGAAAACAAAACAAAACAAAACAAAAAAAAAAAAAAAAAAAAAAAAAAAAAAAAAAAAAAAAAAAAAAAAAAAAAAAAAAAAAAAAAAAAAAAAAAAAAAAAAAAACAAAAAAAAAAAAACCAAAACACCCAACCAAACAAAAAAACTCCAATAAACAAATGGTTAAACTACAGGAGAAAGCCAAATAACTTAAAAAGTATTTTATCTGTAACATGCTACTTCAGAGATGCTGTTTAAGAAATCTTGAGAAAAAATAACCTGCCTCTTTAAAAATACGAGAATTTTTAAAGCAGTTTCCTCATAACTTATCGGACCTTTTTCACATAACAAAGGTATGCAGCCTCTGCACTCAACACTCCTGTTCAACTCCCAAAAGTATTAACAATTAACTCTTCCTGAAGCCTTTAACCTGTAAGAATAATAATAACTATGCATTCCTCCTGCTTGGAGGACCAATAAGTTAAAACCACATACTGACAGTGTGAGGTAAAACGGATAAAACATTTTCTCTTTATCCTGTGTGAAAGCCATTGACATGAAGAACCAACTTTTCATGGGCCTGGTTCATGATGGGACCTCAGACAGAGGAAACCAGTACTCAGCTCCGGCAATTCACCTGCAATTCTTAGGCAGAATCAACTACAAGCAAGTAGTACTTGCTGAGCTGTACTTACAGAGCTGGACAGATAACTATCAAAATAACCATCCACAGCTTATTATAAACCCCACCACACTCAAATTTGAAAGATGGCAAGCCATATTTCATAATCACAGTCACATTACTGTGACATACATTACTATGACTTGTATACAGGAACACTCTTAAATAGCAAGCATTCTTCTCTTTGATGGGTAAGTACTGCAGTATTTCACCAAGTAAACCATTTCTGCCAGGCACACAGCTCCTATATTCCCACTACCTTACCCAATATGGTTAAATTACAAAAGCAGTAACTGCCCCTGCTGTTGACCAAAAATGATGAGCAGAGGGACAAACAAAATGGTACTCATTACGTTCACTTCTGTTTAAATCCAATTCACCTTGATTTACTTTTAAAATGCACCTAAATAAATGAATAAGCAAAGAAGTTTGACAAAATGCTTAACAATAAACGTACTGCTTTAAAAACATCCAGCTTCGTTACAAACATGCAGACCAGGGTCATAAATTTGCTCACACAACTGAGTACAGCCAATGGTATTAGAAACAGTTAAAAGTCAAAAAAGAATAGCCTTGCAGGGTGCCACCACATAAACTAAACATGATATACTGCCAACAACTCAAGTAGACACATGTACCATTATTCAGCAAGGACCACATGAATGCATATGGCTCTCTGTTTTGTCTTCATAGTAACAAGAAGGTTTGTAAACAGATCTCACATATGAGGCAATCTAGTCACTTGAGAATCTAATAATCTGCCTTTATAAAGAAGTATTCTGCACTGTTGCCACACAATTGGACTCAGATACACAACTAAAAGTCCTCTACATTTGTGCTTTGGGACAAGTGCTGCTTGATTCTATTCTAATCCATAGCAGTGAGGTTTTAAGAAATCACGTCAGTCAGGATGTATAGAACTGCTATGACCAACAGCCATTGGCAAATAACATCAACACCACAGACTACAAAACATTAAAAATCCAGATTGTTCGATCAATAGAATTATGACACATTGACTCATACCATACCACTGCTGCCTTTGCACAGCTGAAAACCACAGCAATCTTAAATACATTTCCAGATGACAGTAATAACTTCTTAAAACTCACATGAAAAAATCCTCTCAGCCTATGCTACAACACTTTTTTTTTTTTTTTTTTTTTTTTTTGAGAAATGAGACAAGGCAAAAAAATAATGAAGAAAGTTTCAGATAATCCATACCTGAAGTTTCAGAAATATCTCCTGAGTGGAAGGATCAGGAAAGATCTAATATCTAAGTGTAAATAAATACAACCCCCAGGTTACACTGCATCTATCTAAATATGTCCACGTGCTGCAAATCTAACAGGCAGAGACTCTCCTATCTTTGAAAAACAGATGCACTTTTTTAGCATGTCTGTATATCATCTTCATTATCAAAATATTGAGGATTCCACACAGTGTCCTGATAACCTGAGGATCAAATTCCTCTGGTAGTCAGCAGTAATCCACAACGACAACAGAATTTAAAGCTGGGCCCACTGAATTTGTACCTCGTTGGACCAGTAGTTCCTTTAATCTACTAATTACTCTAACTACCCCGTGTCCCCAGAACTCCTGATGATGATGACCGGAGCCCCCTTGCGCTGGGAGCTGCACGAACACACACACGCCTGCACCCGCAGCTCCGGGAAGCAGAGAAACACAGACTTAGCCAGCAAGGCTTCTCTTTTGCCACCCTGACCACTTTGTTTACTTCTTTCGTAATAATTCTCAGTACAAATTCATCAGAAGAAAAAAATAAAGGAAAAGTGACACACTTGACTAAATCAGCATAAAATGTTTAGTGCCCCCTCTGTTATTTAATAATGTACAAACCCAGACAGGTTTAATACTAAAGTAGGCTTCACTTCAAAATGAGACAAGGAAAACTATTTAGCTAAATATTTCTGCTGAAACTCATTAGTATTTCGATTACTTTACTTTGAAAAGGTTTTTAAGAATTTTTGCCTAAAAAATACAAGTATTTAGTGTTTCAGCAGAAGTTTCATTTCTGCAACTATCAAATTAAAAAAAAAAAAACTAAAAAAAAAAAAAAGTTTGACCATTAGTGCCAACTAATAAGAAAAACAGAACCCTTTTCCGGGAAATTAAGCTCTGCGGAGGTTTATCGTTGTCCCGGGGCGAGCCCCGGCCGCCTGCCCACGGAGACAAGGCGTGCTGGCCGGCGGCCGGCCGGGACCCCGGGCCAGCCGTGCTGGTGCGGCGGGGCCTCCCGACGGCTTCCCCACCCGCGGGCCGGAGTTCTCGGGGACACCCACCACCTGGAGCCCGGACATCACCACCCTCCGTCCCCTCCGCCTCGGGCTCCCTCTCACGAGAGGAAGGCCGTGCGGCGCGCCAGCCCCCAGCAGGAAGGTCGGGGCGGGCTGCGGGGCATGACCCGGGATAACCCGGGGCTTTCCCCCGCCTCCCCCGCGCCGCTTGACCCCGACGGCGGGGACACGGCGGGGACGCGGCGGGGCAGCTCGCCGCCCCTGGCCGCCTCCCGGCGCGGAGCCGGCGTGCGGTGGTGTATCCTATGCGATATCCTATGCGACAGGCGCGGACGTGCCGCTTACATAATCCCCGCCGGCCTCACACGTACCCCGCATTACATAAGGGATCGTGCCCCCGCCGGCCCCCGCGGCAGCCCGCCGGCGGGCGGGGGGACAGAGGGAGGGAGAAAGGGAGGGACCCGGCGGCGGCCCCGGCCGAGCCCCTCGTTAACCCCCTTCCTGTGGCGTTTACACGTCATGGAACATTCCCGGAACGGGCCAACGTCCCACCCACTTCAGGGAACAGTCACCGCGGCGCAGCGCGCACACGCACTCTCGCACACGCACCCCGGCGCGGTGCCGGGTGTCCCCGCACACACACGCACTTCCCCCGTGTCCGGCACCCCTGGGGGGACGCGCTGGCAGCCGGGGCACATCCCTTCCCTCCCTCCCTCCGCTACCTCCAGCGCCCTGCCCTCCGCCGCGCCGGGTGGCCCCGGGCGCCCCCCCTGCCTTGGTGTCCCCCCCCCCCATCCGCTCCCGGGGCGCCGGAGGCCGCGATGAGAGCCCCGTCGGGTCGGCCCCCCCGCGGGCGCCTCTCCCCGGCGGTGACCATGCCCATTCCCCGCCGCAGAAGGGGATTACGCAAGGCAGCCTTCTCCTCATCTGCATACACTTACAAGCCGGGTATTCCCCACATTTCCTAACGGCGTGTCACCGACAAAGGCCTGTCCCCGCCGTGTCCCCCTCCTGCGTCGGCTCAGCGGGAAGGGCCGCCGGCTGTGGTGCCCCGGGGACGGTGCTGGTGCCTGCCAGCGCCCGGAGCCGCCGCCACAGAGGTGACTTACCGGTCCGGCGGTTTTACAGCCCCGCCGGCTTCCCCCGCTGGCGCCCTCCCGCCGCCTTGCCCTCCATTTACCCCCGCAGCCCTGGGCGGCACTCGCAGCGCCGGCCACGGACCCCCCCGCTCCGCTGAGTACCCTGCCTGCCGCGGCCCGACCCCAGCCCCGCGGCGTCCCGCACCCGAGCCCCGCCGCCCCGGCGCGGCTGTCAGCTGGTGCCGGTGACAGGGCACGAGCAGCGGGCAGGGAGGAGGGGGCTGCCCGCAGCAGCCGGTGCTGCTCACCTGGGAAATCACCGAGGAGGAAGGAGGGAAACCCTCCCGGTGCCCTTGTTGTTGTTGTTGCTGCTGCTGATCCCGCCGGGCGCTCGTGTTGCTCCTTTGCTAAGGGCTCGCCCGGAGTGAGGCGGCTCGCGGTGCTTCTTTATATATAAAGACAGACAGAGATATTCCAGCGGCCAAGGGGCGCCCGCTTCACGCGTTTATCTTAAGGCAGGTCATTCCTCTCCCTCTTTTTGGAAAGGCTCATCACCATCTCCCTGACAGTGGCGGAGGGGCTGGTGTTGCACGGGGGAGAGGCGGAGGCCCGGGAGCCGCAGCCCGCCCTGGCCGCGGCGGGAGGGAGCGCTCCGCGCTGCAGGCGGCTCCGCCGGGCTATTCCTGGCACCACTTCCCAGAACAGAACTTACAGGGCGGCGAGCGCGGAGCGAGCGCGGGGAGCGCGCCGCCCGTGACGTCACCGGGTCCCCCCGCGCGGCGGCGGGAGCGCTCCCGGGCGCGGTGCTGGGCGCTGCCCGCCCTGGGAGCCGTGCGGGGCGGGAGCCACGGGAGCCCCGCGGCGGGGAGAGCGCGCACCGAGGAGGCAGGGCCTCGCAGGGCGAAGCCGCGGCCTCTCCCCGCCGGCGGAGATCGCCGCTCCCCTCCCCCTCCCCGCCGAGGGAACTCCCAGGAGAGCCAGTCCCGGCTTGCCGTGCGCAAGCCGCGCGTCCTCCCGGCCTGAGAATTTCCTCCGAGGACGAGGGATCCTCCTGCCCCCTCCCCTCCCTCGGCTTCCTTTCTCTCCCTCCCAGGCCACTCCACCCCTTCGCTCTCGCCTGGCCGAGATCACGTTATCTGTCAGGGAGAACAATACACCGCCAGGGCTCCCCGTGCCGGCCGCCGACCCCGGCTTCACAGCCGACTCCGGGTCTCCCCCGGGCGAGGACCGCCCTGACCCTCGCTCACCCCTCAGCACGTGGCCCCGGAGGAGGGGGCACGCATCAGGCCGGCCCGGCGGGGCTCGCCGCCGCCCCGGAGGGCAGGGAGCCCGCCGCGCCGCCCCGGGCTGTGCCGCAGACGTACGCATTTATTGCAACACCCGCTCGCCGCCAGCACCGCGGCCGAGCGGAGCGAAGCGCCGGCCCCGGGAGCGGCCAGCGAGCGGGGGACACGGGCGGCCGCCGCGCCGGGCAGCGGGGCTCGCATCCCTACGCCGCCGCTCACGGGGCCGCCCGCGGCCAATGACGGCCCGCAGCGCCCGGGGCGGCGGGGCAGGATTCGGCCCGGCCGGGGCTGCTCTCTCGCAGCAGCCCCCGGCCCCGGGGCAGAGGCGCTGCAAGGGGAATACCCTCCCGGCCGGGCGAGGCGGTGCTCGTGCTTCCTCGAGACATCCCACCGCCCTTCCGCTGTGGTCGGGAACCCGCCACGGGTTTTCGCAATCTTTGCCGAAGCAGGACCCGGCCCTGGTCTCGCACCGACAGACGCCCTGGGTCCTGCCGCTCACACTATCTCTGAGTTAGTTAAGCCTGAGCGCGATTCCGGGGAACAGCGTTTGTATTCCTGAGATTTGCCACGGCTGCTCGGAGAGTGAAGCTCAACTGGCTGGTTCCCTCTCCCGGCCGCTCCGGCAGGGGGGGAGTTCCTTGCCTGGCCTCGCCTGGTTTGGCTTTGCAGTGGCACCGGCGCCGCTGGGTTTTTGACAGCAGATCGTCACTTACTTTTCAGACCAAATTTTCTTTTGGGGAATCCATTCAGCCGCGTTTACAGGCTACTGGAAATTGATTCGAAGTGATAGCAACTCACAGTACCGTCACAGTGACATCGAAAGTCATACTGGCATATGAGATTGTTCTTTTGACTGAAATCAAGAAAAAAAATCAGCTTCATGGATGAAAAGGAAAAAAGTTTATACATAAATCCTGAAAGCAGTGGTTCTTATGGCAGATGGCAGGGTAAAAAAAACCCATTACTTCCTAATTTTAGTAGCTAAGAAATTAAAGTTGTTCCTGCATCTTTTAGGGACTAATAACATGTCCAATGCTCAGAGCTGGCAATACAGTGACATAGAAGGGCATAGAATCAATTAATAAAAATCTTCTCATGCTACTGTAGTCCATGGCCCCTATTAATTTTGGTGATCTCTGAGTCAGGTTCCTAGTGCTTTATTTTGCTCAATCCAGGAGGTGCAGGAGAGTCTTGGGATTTCTTGAGGTTATATAGGCACAAGATCATGTGACCATAATTTCATGATAAATTATTACTTCTCTTACAAAAAAAAAGTCTTGCTCCTACAAGCATGTTCAGTCCTAAGAGGGCTGAACAAAGAGGGTTTTTCTCCTTGTTAGGTCCATGAGCATGTTTGTCTTTGTTTTACTGATTTTGGTGATAGTCATTCCTGACACCGGCATATTGTTTGACTGGAATTATTCTGTCTGAGCAAACATACTGACTTTGGGCTTGTGATCTTTTTTTGATGTCATGTCAGAATAAGTCAATGGGAAATGGGGCTGCTTAGGATTTGTTTCAAATTGAGGTTTTCCCATCCTGCTGTTTTCTACAACAGCAGCGTTTATATCTGCCCCCAAATGGTGGCTGCCAATATGGGCAGCCCTCTGGGAGGCTGCAGACTCTTGACCAGCACCTTTGACTTCTTTGTGTATGCCCAGCATTGTCATCCTCTCTCCTCCCTGTCGCAAGACTTCTGAAGCTCATTTTTACTGTCACAGAGACCAGCCCACAGAAGGTACTGCAACAAGGTTCCGTGTTCAAAATAGTTCATTTACAGTCAGTCTCAAAGCAAAGTAAAAATATGATTCTCCATAATGCCTTTCAAAATAAGAGTATTTTTCCAATTACATTGGTTACCTCAAGAAGCTATGCTGTGTGTGCTTTCCCACATTCTCTTAGTATTGCACCATCTGAGCCACAGCCATTTCCTTCACTGTGGCTCTACAAGGTATGTGCTGGAGCTACAACTCTTCGGCACTTTTGTGTTCCCAGGGGAGTGAGTGAAGCTACACCTGTGCTCAGAGACCCTCACTGCTGTACAAAATTTGTTTGGCTCGAGCCCCAGAGCAGGTTTTGACAAGCTGCACAACTTGCAGCTGCAAGGGTCCTTAGCTTGGAGCAGACCTCCCCAGCCAAAGAGGCAAGGTCTTCATAGGGTTCCTTCTGCCCTCTCCCCCTTTGTGCACAGTTGTAGGGGAGTGGGTGTAACGGAGCACAGACTGACCTTCATCCCTGACCGATGCCCCTTTCCCCTCCCACGGGGAGCATGAGGCAGGAGCACTGTCCCGCAGGGGGCCTGCAGCTGGGATGCCTGGGTAGTTTTCCTTCCAAACTCCTGCCAGTGACTCCACAGAGAGGCATCAGACATCTGAATAACTTTCTCTCGCCTGCTTGTGGCAACAACATAACTTAGTAATGATGTCCTTGCATCATACCATCCTATCATTTCCCTCGATTTTTTTTATGTTTGTACCCAGCATTTAATAAAACTATGACTCTAACATAGAAGAGAACTAAGGGAGCTCTCAGATGTAAGATTTACAGCTGTTATTTAAATAACAGATTTTGCAGATTCATCAAAAAAGAAGCCATTCTTGCTGCTTGGAAAGCACCTTGGCTATCACAGCTGCAACTTACAGCAAACACAACATACAGTGATAATATTCAGTAATGATATTCACAGATTATTAAAGACTATAAATTATTCTGAAAATTTGGTTTGATCTCAGAACACACAGAATCCATCAGTTCTGTAAACTGTGCTGCACTCAAAGTAGATAATAGAAAGCATTACATAATTTTTCTATAGTAGTGCAGCTGAATTGAAATGTTAACCATTCCTAAAATAGCTAATGATTTGAAAGCAATTCATCCTTTCTTAAGAAAAAATTACTTAGTCCCCAAATCTGTACCCACAAGCTCATTACTATTCTTCACAAAGTTGCTACAGATAGAACTGCAGCAACAGACAATTCCTTTATATAAGGTATTGCTACCTATCTACTGATGTCACTGTGAGCAGTGTAAAGCAAAAGGGACCAAATATATCCAATTTTCTGAAAGTCTCAGAGGGTAGGAGTGCACAACAAAACTAGTGGTGTTATTTTGCTGTTTAGATGCTCTTTCTTAAGGTTTGATTAAGTTAGAAAATCTATGGGGAACTGCCTGTGAACGGCTTTCCGCATAAATAAACAAATACTAGTAGTTTCCTATCAATGATGCTTAAAACACATTGTCCTTATTTATACAGGAGCTTCCTCCCATGTTCCTCCTCTCATTTTTCCAACTGCTTGGACTGCAGTGTCTCTTGCTGCCCTTGCCCATACCACCACCTTTTCTAGTGCCCTCATTACACTCAGTGCTCTGTGCACTTAGTAGAAAAATATACAAGATACTCAGGGCTGGCTTTCCAATGCTGGAAGAGGTGGGTATACTCCCTCTTCTGTTCTCCTCTTTGGAAGACGTGCTCCTTCTCCCCTTATCAGAGAGAGAAGAGCCCTGAGCTGGGTGCTGGGTGATGAATGGCCTGCCAGGGTGAAGGTCCCAGCCACCAGTCCCTCTTAAGGACACATGGAGAGCCTGAGAGGGCACACCCAGTGGCTCTGGGGCCAGCAACAAGGGTGAGAAGGGAGATTGAGATGGATCAGAAGAGTTGGTGAGAGTACTAAAAGGCCTGTATTTGCCTCTGACTTTACTTTGGATGTCAAATACATCACAAAATCTATTTGAAGAGCAGTACTAATTCAGGTAACTGATTTTTTATTTTAAGAGATACTTACCTTCTACTGACCATCTCAAGCTCTTCTCAGAGATAACTAGCAGCTATGATTTTCACATATCATTTAATCATTTAATATCATAAAATGTATTTCCAGCCACAGCATTCCACTTTCTCATTTGTACATATTGCTTTCCTTTCGCTCAAGTGCCATCTTATTATATAAGAAAAGAGAAAAAGACACTGCCAGTTCACCCTCTCAACACCTCTTCCTATGTGTTCCTTGAATCCAGGCTCCTGTATCTTGTTTGTCTACTCTCCTACGTAAACAAGGGTAATCTTTCCTCATAGGGGAGTGTGCCCATGACTCCTCCACAGAATACAAAGGAGTCACAGTGAAGCACTTCTTTATCCACAACAGCTCCAATCTCATACGGTATCAAATGGTGTGAAGGAGCACAAAGCCAAGGTAGTTAGCTTGAACAAGCCTGTGTGTAAATAACTCTGGCAGAAGGCCCAAAGGAAGGAGAGTCCTGTTTGCCTGGTAACAAAAAAATGGCTGTATTTCCTGAAGGAAAAATATTTTTCTGCTATCTTGAGATTTCCTTTAAAAAAAAAAAAGAAAGAAAGTGATTTTCTCCACATAAAGTATTTCCAGATGCAGAACTAACATGCTATGTGCATCAACAGCTTGATAATAACATGTCATCACTTGACCTTGGAAGACGGTGAAGAAATTAAAAAGGCAAAATTTTCTGAAATCATGCCCTTTCATGGGAACATTTTTTTAAAGCCAATGAATCCTGGGAAAATGTTTTTAAATAAAGTTTGTTTTCTTTTACTCATTTTCATTTTTTTCATAGCTAATTGACTAGCTGAATAGGAAAATCTACAGTGCAGACTAGAAATTCAGGCAAGGGATTATGTGCACTTCTCATGTAAGATAAATAAAACTGATAAGGTCTATAGCCAGGTTCTCTTTGATTGTCCCTTTTAACATCACAATCCAATTAAGTTTTTGAAATACTTTTAGGCTTTTGGAAAAAAAATATTTTGCCTTACAAGTGGAACATGTTACAAAGCACTGATTATTTCTCTTTAAATGTAAAGTATTAGCTCCTACAGATTCTGTATACTGGACTCAGTTCTCCCCCTCACCCTGCCCCATTTTTTCTAGGAACAACTGAAGTAAGAGCCTGCCAAAGGCACGGCATGATTTAGCAACTTCTGAGTTATAAATAACCTGAACTATTAAGCGACTTAATTTTCTAAAAGCTTACCTATTTATATTTCCATTAGCCCTGATAGCCTTTCATTTAGCATGCTTCTCAAATAGGCAACTCTTTTGCATCATCTTTCAATTCAAAGGAACCTCCAGTGCTTCATGCATAGAAAATTTCACGTATGGGCTGGACAAAGCAGAGAGGCAGACCTCTCTTAACAGTGAGTTATGACAACTTGAAAACAGGATAAAGAAGATATCTCAAAATGGCAGGGGGCACTTTGGATAAGAAAAACAGCATTAACTAAGTTGCAGCTATCTAGAATTTCACCATATTATCCTATCTCCATTACTGCTCTGGCACATGTCATGGGAACCTTCCTAACCACATTGGTTGCCTTCCTGGTTTTGCATCTCTGGAATCTTCCCACAGGCAAGCGCCCCGAGCATCCTGCAAATACATTCCTTCACAACTGATTGAGAGGGAAGTGTGCCACCTACTGAAGCACCTCAGCCACTTTCTATATGTCTTGGACTTAATCAAGTTCTTCCCCATTTCTGAACTTTCCAGACCTTCTCACTACTGATTTGAATTAGAAATTAGTGTTTGGCTTATGAAAGTTTGTAAACTCAACAACTGGAAGGTCATGAATATGGACACGAGCAAATGTAATCCAGGCAGATTCCATCTAATTCATGTGTAATTGGCATAATTTGATAAATCCTCTGTCTGAAAGCAGGTGTGTTACTCCTACATTGCCACTTTTTGCCAGAAGTGAGATAAATATCTAGAATTATCTCTACAAATGTAAGAAAATATTACATTTGTAGATAATCAGTAAAACACGTGGATGAGTTGGCAGTACTGACATAGATGGTATTTGCAGTTTAGGTGTTAGTTAGGCATTTTTAACCAATGAGTGAACAGCTTCACTGCCAGGCAGTAGTTGCCTCTGATGGTGGGTGTGCTTTGTTCAGTTAATCATTTGGTTGAACAAGCTCAAAGCAAACTTTACACAGCTGTTGTCATAACTTGCTGTTTGACACACCTAGAGAGTGTCCTTTGTTTACCTGAGTCTCACACCACTGAGTTATTTGTGCACAGTAATGCATTATTTTGGCTTCCAAAAAAGTTGAAACAGATGCCAGTGTTCCAAGTGTTGTAATAGTGGATCATAAATAAATAATTTAAGACCAATTAATTTTATTAATATCTATGAAACTGCTTAACTGAAAAATTTTCAGTGTTGAGGTTCATCCAAGCCTTTAACTTTTGAGTCAGCAATATAAATTCTGTTATGGGCATTACAGTAGATGATCAAAACTTCTAAAATTGGGATTCACTAAAATTAAGAGATAATATATGCCTTTAAAGTTTCTCACACTTCTGTATTGACTGATTTGTTCCTAAGAAATATTGTTCTCAATAATTCTGAGTAAGAATGTCATCAAAAGTTGTGTTGGAATGTAAGAAATAATGTGGTTTAGAATAAATGTCTTAATGGAGTAACACTTTGAAGATGTGTAAAATAAAAGTCTGAAGTGTTTCTACCAGTTTTGTGAGCCTTAACCAACTTGTCATACAGTACATTAAAATCTCTGTAATACCTGAAACAGTACCATTCAAGGTTTCACATGTGTAGGACATAGAAGGGAAAAAAAATTCATAGTCAGCAAGCACAAAACAGGGAGAAATCTAACTCTAGACTCACCATCATGTCTATACTTACCATCTGTTAAAAAAGTTCTGCAAGTCATTACAGACAGCCCAGCAAAACTATCAGCTCAGTGACCAATGAAAGCACCATTATCAGGAGTAATGCAGAAACAAAAGGGATAAAAAAAGTCGTACACCTGTATAAATCTAGGTAGCACACACGAAATACTCATCTGCCCAGGCACAATCTGAAAAAGAGCATGGTGCCATCCCCCACCTCCCACCAAGAAAATGATGAGGTTTAGCAGATTTAAAACAGGCAACCCCCCACTTACTTAGCACATGGCAAACATGTAGACCTGAGGCAGAAGAATGTTGGGGTTGCCAGACTATGAATGTCTTAAAAACAAGATTCACCTCATTAGCTGTGAGATAGTTCATTACTGGCTATTAAACAAAGCTCATATATGTGCAGATGCTATGGGGTCAGTCCCTAAACCACTCACTGACTGGCAGAAGTGGGTGTATCGTGGAAAAAATATAGGAGACAAAAAGAGGAAATTCTTTCCCTAAGTGATGTAACTGGCCACACTTTGAGGGCAACAAATTACATGAAGTTCTCATCTGGCTGAAATAATGGCAGCCCTTATCTTCCTGCTACTTTATGGTGGGTGGTTTCAGGGGGCTTTTCTCAGTCACAACTGGCCTCTCTTTCTGCAAATATTTGACAACTTTTGGACTTCTAAAATTATTTTCAGTCTCAAGGATTATAAGGACAAGCATTCAATGAAAATTTCAGTTCATCCATCCATAATGGAAGACACATTGCAAAGCTTGTTATATTTTCTGCTTTAAAAGCCAAAATTAATTAAAAGATCTCCAACAAACTACTGATTTATCATAATGTAACCAATTCTAATAGCTAAAATATCAACATAAACTCTATTTCCTGAATACCACAGATTTGTAAATGGCAGCAAACTTTGTATTACCTAAGTTTTTGAACTTACAATATTTTTGAGCCATTGGCAGCCCAATTAGGTGTTCAGCATATGTCTTGCATTTCAGAATCCATATACCATTCATCTGGAATAAAGAGATATGAAGGGGATGTGAGTCATTAATCATATTCAGGAAACAGGTTTCTGAAAAATTAATACATGACCAGTTGCCAGTAAGTAGCCATCTGCTACATATATGAAAAAAAGTATGTTCTAAAGCTACATATTTTAATGATAGTTTTAAAATGTTAAAATTGTAAGCTGTAATGGAAACAATGTATCTCTAATGGAATGTCTAATATCACTTAAGACCCACTAAGGGCTGTACAATGATTCTGATCAATGGGAGCTGGGTAAAGTGGCATAGTCAGTGTAGTACAGACAAGTCTGAAGTCAAGCTGGTGTGTAGAGGCATAATTCCTGTTAAGTGCAGGAATAAACCTAGTGATTTCAGTGATGTTCTATTGGGCTTAAAGTTAAACAACTGCTTAAGTGTCCTAGACTTTGCAACCCTGTGCCCTCCATCCTTACTCACAGACAGTGACATTTCTTGACACCTCTAGAAGACGTACAGTTTAGCCCCATCTCTAGTTGACTATTAGTATGCAAGAACATGGTTTTCTTACTGTTTGAGAATTTTGGGATTTTTCAAGTGGGTGGACACTATAAAATTCAAACAGGTTACATTCATTGGATGCTGTTTGTTAACAATTTCAGTTGTAATCTCAGTATGAGTAATCACTGCTTGGGGGGTGGGGGGGAATGGGTCAAATTGTGTTCTTGGTCAATAAGGACATTGTCATACTTTTAAAGAAGCATATTTACCTAAAAACTAAGAATGGAAATTGCCAGTGCAATTACAATGTTTTGGCAAGGAACTAGAATGGAGCCTGGGAAAAGTCTGTTGGTGGATACTGACATGTATAAAAAGAGATTCACTCCTGGGCTTCCAGCATGGCCAGCAGTGTTCCTGTTTTCTGGACTGCAGAAATTAAGAGCAAATTCAAAGTTCTGTGGCATCTTCACCTAAACTGTAATTATATTTCAACAATCCAGAAACTTTTGAATCTGCAGAAAAGTTGGCAGCAGCTAACCCTGTGTGCTGTGAGCAATAGGCACTCACCGCCGTATAATAAATTAAAAGCAACCTTCTCTGCTGCAGGTAGGTGTAAAGGTCTGTTAAATAATTCAGGTGAAGTTCTTTTCTTTCAAAAGATCAAAATTGCATCTTCAGTTTCTGAGCACAAAGCAAAATATGGCTAAAGACAGTTGATGACTATAGGCAACAGACGTTCTGAAGTGTAATTTAACTCTGATTTTGGTCAAAAGATACTATGCAAAAATATTCTAGCAGCCAGACCAACAAAAACTTGGAATCTCATGGCTGGGGGGGCGGGAATCACTGAAGCCAACCTAACAGATTGGCCAGTCCTCTTCAGCGCCAGTCATCCATTGTCATCCCAACAGGACTTCAGAGACTGACAGGTATTACCCATTTAGATGAATATAACAAGATATTGCCTACATACTCTGTACTGTTCAGGATTCCACAGCTAAAGAACATTTGTGGAATGCCCAAACTTGTAAGTACTGAGAAAACAGAAAGCTTCAAGTTTGGCTTCAGTGAAATGTTGTTAGTGAAATCATAAATAAAATCTTCTGGTTAAAGAAATATTTGGGGTCAACAAATCAGGTAGCTGGTGAACTTGTCTAAAGTTTGGAATCTTTATTTACAATGTCTCAGACCTACTAGCTGACTTACAGGATAGAACTCACAAGCTTTCTTTCTTATGTCCCTTATCTGCCTCTCCAAGGCCACAGGAGACAGGACAGCAACAAGAAATGGTGCAGAACTAGATTTTTTCCTCCATACCCTAGGTTCTGATCACAGAACAGTTTGGTATGGAAATCTGAATCCAAAGTTATTCAAAGATATTTAGGCTTTTTAATTAGGTTCTCTTTAATTTCCTATAGGACTCATACAACACAGAAGACAACAAAGATATAGTTATAGTCCTCAATGAACCACATCCCATTCCTGGTCCCTAAGGATCTGTATCTTTATTGCCCTGTATCTTTAATTTCTTCCTAAAACAGTGTGGCACCACACACAGATTCTGCCTAAGAGAATGAAAAGATTCTAACCAGCAAGTTGAGGGCTGGCTGGCAATGTGCAGGGGGAAATGAAGTACATATTGGCAGGAAGTGAAAAAATAAAGTTATGCTGGATGGGAAGAGAAATACTGAGAAGGAAATTATCTCAATTCAGGAAGCTCTTAATAATGTGTTTAAAAATAAAGCATATGCTCTAGTATTTTCTTGAGCCTGTGTGCCTCAAGTTAGGCACATATTTGAGCATCCTGCTGAGCTGGGGCTCTGCAGTGAAGTTTCACAAGCTGCTTAAAGTGACGTAAGTATATGGTTCACGGAGGGCCGTGAACCTCCCCTTCCCGACGTCCCTAGCCCTGTTGTTCCACCACTTCTCCTCTCCTGGCACAAGTACTTGTGGGAGCTGCACTGTCAGCAACATCAGCCATGCACTTGCAATGGGGGCTGGAGGACAAGAGCAGGTGGGGAGAGGGCAAGACTGGCTTCTTCTGCTCATGCAAGTGAGCTGGACATAAGCTGAAGACACTTGTCAAACCACACTCCGTGTCCTCAGCCACTCCACTCCTCTTTTAGCAAAGCTAAACAGAGAATTCTGACTCACCTCGGATGGCCTGCCTGGGCCATCACAGCCTTCTTCAGAAGTAGTTAAATAGGCACCATATCTCCATGCAGACATGTTGTAAGATATATACTCTTCTACGTGACTTGAAAGAAATTAAAAAGTACTAATTTGCATTTACAGAAAAAACATTTCTAAAAAGTGTGAGTTTGGTTTTGTTTGTTTGTTTTGTTTTGTTTTGTTTTTTTCTGGAGAAGTACCTGACAGAAGGTTTGAGTGAGGAGTGGTGAGGCACTTAAACCAATTTCCCAGTGTTCTGTCAGCTATTTACA
The DNA here is from genome assembly GCA_013400495.1 of Nicator chloris. Classification (NCBI taxonomy): domain Eukaryota; kingdom Metazoa; phylum Chordata; class Aves; order Passeriformes; family Pycnonotidae; genus Nicator; species Nicator chloris. The sequence goes on along the minus strand of WAAE01005372.1, from coordinate 5,140 downwards.
GTTTCTGTTGCATATATTAATCTTTCGTAATCTTTCATAATCTTTCATAAGCTTCAACTTTACCTTTCAGTGTATAAGGAAAAAAATGTTCAGATGTCCCATACTGATACCACTGTATGATAGTGTTTAAGTTATTGGTCTCCATCATTCAATGTACAGTGCAGATATAGACTAGTTCATTAGTCAGGATGAGACAATAAAATAGCACTAACCATTTAAAACCTATTAATCTGGATAGCACCATTAGCATAAGCAATAATTTATTATTATCAAATTAAATCCGTTATAAGTATCTTGAGTGTCCAATCAGGTTAGTAATAAACTGACTAAAGCTATCTATCCAAATGACTACTCCTTGATGGAATGCTTTTGGGATTGCTATGCATTAATCTGGCTTTTAGTGGGCTGTACTGTTATTTATAACTCTGATAAACTGACTTTCATAACATGTAGAACAGCTAAACATTTTAGAATTGTTAGAATGGTTTCATAGGCTCTGTGATCAGTATTTTTTTCTCTTTTTAGGGGCTAAAAGGCAATCTCTACCATATCACAGTTCCATCAGTCAGATAATCCTTAATCAATATGAAACCTAACTATGTATTTTTTTTTTCAGATTTTACAGGACTTATGTTAAAGAAAATGGGAATGAAGACAAAACTTAAAATACTTGAAAAAAACCAGGATGGATATTCCAGATGACAAGACTAATGTGTTCTCATTGTTCCCATGGAGTTGGAGCCCTGCTAGCACTGGCTGAGCACAGCACACTGGGTGTGCTAGTCTGTTTAGACAGACTAGGATTGAGACTGCTCCTCAAAAAATACTTTAGCTATTTGAAAGTGACAGAATAAAGTCACAGATTTACTATGGAGAATTTTAAGAAGGCAGGGGGTTTTAACTGTTTAAAAGAAATGTGTAACATGTCTTCCTAAGGACATGGGTATGGTTTTTTGTCCGTGAATTTAAAATTATTTGTCTGAATATTTTAAAAACCTGTTATTTCTTGTAAATGCTACATATGCTAAATATTGTGTATACATATATGTAATGCATAGTAAAATGTAGGGGTCAGTTAAAATGGAACTCGAGGCTCCGCCAAAAGCTTTGCCAGTGGAGGCTGTCTCTTTATTGCAGTTACTCTTGCTGTAGCATGTGACTGCTTCTGAAACATTTTTTCTCCCCAGTCTTCTGTATAAGCAAGAAAATAGACCTCTTTTACAGATGGGAAGCTGAAGGCAAAAGGTTATTACTTCACTTTGCACTGGCAGGCAAGGAAATCAGCAAGAGCAGACCTCCCTGGTGCTTTCTGTGACCTTTTTTATAGAGTGGATACAATCTCTTCCCTTTCGGTGCATTTCCACCGCACACTTTGATGGGGTTGGTATATAGGACAGCAAGTACAATCAAGAACTTGATCCTATTTATCAGAAGGCAGATGTTTAGCAACTGCTGTCATTGTCAGCAATTGCATCCCATATATTTTGAGATATACAGATATAAAAAATTATTTCCCAGTGCTCTTCCTCATGCAGTAGAGCTATGCTTTCACATGGACAAAGGTGGGATAAGCTGTTCGAATCCCACTGATGGGAGATTTTTGTCACTGCTTTGAACTTTTTTAATGCCGTTGGAAATGAATGTGGTAGGATCAGCATCAGGTTTAACTGGTCCTCAGTCTCAGTCCAGTACTTTGCTCCACTGGTGGGATTATGGGCAAGGAACCAGAACAAATACCCAAGTTCACAGGATATCAGGAGTCCACTGGGGTAAACTAAGTTGCAGCACTGATGGGCTTGCACAGGAAGAAGGAGACTGTGTTGCTTTTGTTTCCCAGTTGCTTCCATTTTTCCGTTATCTCTCACATCTTGGTACTCAGCACAAGTTTTTTCTTGAGGCTGTTGTGATTTTCCCCTGAAGTAAGAAAATATATGACTGGGTCTTTTCTGACAAACTGACAGGATGATAACTTATATACATGAATCAGATTAGTTGACAGTAAAGATACATGGGATGCGTTATTTGAAGGACATGAATAGTTGTTGTTATTTTTCAGCCTGAAACAAATTTGCTCTCCTGAATTCAAAAACCTACCAGGAAAAGTAGAGAAGTAGAGTGAATGTAGCTCAGAGCTATAAAGCTGACAAAAAGATATGCCTAGTATTTTAAGCTGGCCTCTTACTCTTTTTTCCAAGGTTCAGCCATAACAATCATTCTTCTCAAAGTCAGATTGTTTTTTGTGATTTTCCAACGTAGCGTGACTCAGTTGCTTAAAAGTCTTTGAAATTCAAGAAGGAAACAACCTAATGGAATCAGAAGCAAAATCTACTGAATTTTAAATCACAACGGCATCTCTCAGGCTCACTGTTTTTCCCTTATGCCTGGGTAAATAAATTTAATTTGGGGATAAGAGATGTAGCTTTCTCCCACAAAATTAATAGATTAAAAATAAGTGAATCCTTTTCTGACAGTCCTTCGAGGAAAGAGTTTTTGTTGGTTAAACTCAATGGGTTTGCATTCTCATCTTTTTTGGCTATGTTTTCACTACAGTCAGAACAGTTAATACATCTATAAAGACAGAGAAATGCCTGCTTCATTTAGTGTTCATCTTTTAGTCTTATTTTAAAGCAAAAGCATATTCAGTGAGCAACTGAATTACATTATTTAAATATGCTTTATGATCTATGCAGCAAAGCTAATTATGTTCCCTGGTTTCCTTCAGTGAGGTTTCTGTGAAGCTAAGCAGGAACCCTGTGAGCTGTGGCTCACAGTGTGGTCCTGCACCTCTGTATTCCTGCCTGAATAAAAGGGAGAAAGCTGAGGGGACAGTGGCAGCACTGGCTTTCTCCTGATTTACTGTAGGCAGGATCTTGAATCCGATGACTTACTCTGAGGCTCACCCCAAGCCCAGACTCCCAGGGAAGAGGAGCTGCTCTGGGGGAAGCCAGGCTTTCAGTCAGGCATGCAGGACCACAGTTGAGGGAGTAGCAACCTAGGCTGGGGAAGACACAGCCAGCTGGACACAGGCCTGACTTGATGATGAGGAAACATCTTTTGCAGGAGAACTTTGCTGCCACCAGACCAGGGACCTTCTGGCTCATTTGAGCAGACAGAAATTTTGTTCTTGGTGCTGTCAACAGCCTTGATGTGGCATATTTTCTAGTTTATCCAGTCTATATTTTCATGAGAAGGGAAACTTTCTGTGGACAAGGAGGTATTTGTTACCAAAGGAGGAAACAGTGTCAACTATCAATTCCCCTGGCCATGTCTGGGGACTCCTCTTAACCAAGGAAGAAAATTATTATTAATGGGAATGCAAATCTTCGCTCCCCAGCTTAATGCAAGTGATGAGCATGACTAACATGACAGGAGGCAGAGAGTAGAATCAAACTTGCTCCCTCACTATCATCACGAGTGCCTTAAAGGCTAAGCTATAGAATAGTCAAATTTTCTAGAGATGACACTTTCCTTTGCATGCGGCAGCCAAGGTCACAATAAACCCTCAGTCCTGCTTCAGAGATGAAACCTGAACATTAATCTCCAAAATAAAGTATTTTATTATTTATGCAAAATATACAGTCACCAAAAATAATTAGAATCTTTCCCCACCAAAGCATGTCCTCTAAGATGTCACAGAGAACAAGAAGTTGCAGATTATAGTCTCTTCTGCTCTTGGGCAGAACTAAAACAAACTTTGTCATATACTACACGATTTCTTTAACGCCTCGATTATTTGGGGAAAAATGTTACCCTTTCAGTTTCTTGTGTCCATTCTTTCCTCTGCTCTCTCTGAGCCATCTTTCCCACTGTATAAGCTTTCAGGTCACATTAAAAATCTTTTTCACATTTAAGTTATTTGCATATTCCCTTACAGACCAACAGTACAATGGCAATTTGCTACCCACTTGCGGCCACAGACCTTTCATTTTAAACACCAGGAACTGAGGGAAACATGCAAAACAGGATAGCAGGACTTGAATATTGTATTACCCATATAAAGATTAAATCCAATGTGCTATCAAAAGTAAGAAGGATTTTAGGAACATCAAAGTAAAAACAAAGGCATTATGTAAGGACAATAAATCATTAATAAGATTGATAGAACCTTCAAGGGAAGAATTTTATTTCACTGAACTATAGACACATATTTGTAACAAATCTATACATAAACTGTTGATCAGTATATAAGCTTCCTTATGTACCGATGAATTACAATCACAAATTTCTACCTGTAGGTGGAAGCTTCTCTGGCAGTCTGGCCTAGTGGCTGTTTCTACAGATTTGTGAGACAACTTGGCCAGCAGTTCTGCAATTTCACATTTGAGTTCCTTCAAAATCTTGGTTGAATGCCAACCTGCCCTGGTGACTTACGGATATCTGTCTATTTGATTTAATTCCATTTGGATCCCTGTTTCTCTAGCTGAAGGAGATGGGAGCAAGGACTTAGAGCAAACTGTCTTTGTCTCAGCCACACAGCCAAAGCAGTAGTGATATGCTAAAATGGAAATCTGTGGAAAGAATACAGGTCTACTGATTCTATCCAGTCACCCTCATGTAATCTTCATTGTGCTAAAAACATTGGGCAGGGTAATGACAGCAATCATAAAGGCAGTAGAGAGGCACCTCTTGATTTGCACATCTGTCAGAGCAATGCCAGCCTACTCATGAGATGATAAAATGAGCTAAATTAAGAACGATCAGGGAACCCCATTCACATTATTGAAGCATCATACAGTAAGTGCAAGAGACAGGTGGCATAAGTGCTAAAACAAGGATGGAGAGTGTGTGCTGCAGGGAATCAATCTACTGCATTAATGGCTAATGGCACACTCAGTATTTATCCATTATTTATCAGATAAATGAGTATGTACTGTCTAGACTGAGGAGGTGCTTTCATAACTAGAGTGACACTGATTACTGAAAATTAAAAAATGAGAGCTGATCTCAATAAATGAATTTAAAATTAGCAAATGGTAACAAACTCCACATGGTATATCTGCTCAAACTAATAACAGTGGGTTTTGTTTTGATTTTATGAAAATTATTTGATCCATTGCTATAATTTTAGAGTTTAAAGAATAATGCAAAATCTGGAAAAAAGGCAGAAGTCTTAGGATGCAACCAGTTCCTGCCAGTATCA